>MU181984.1:746296-773661 GCA_016904865.1 Pissodes strobi
GAGATAAAGCGACTTGGTAAGCCTTCCCGTCAGTGCACTAATGTGCCTTCCCCATTGCAATCTTGGATTCAACACAACCCCCAAAAAGCTCACATCTTCCTGGTTGGGAACTGCCATCTCTCGCATCGAGAAGACGACTCGACACTCGACCTGTCTTTTCCTTATTCAACAGAAGTCTGTTGGAGCAAAACCAGCTTTCAGCTCTCAACTGTGCCGCCATGGATCCCGCCAAAGAACCGTCGAGAAAATCAGCAGCAAAGGACACAGTGGTATCATCAGCAAAGAGTGTATATTTTTCTCCTTGGATGTTAGAAGGCAAATCATTGATGAATATCAGAAAAAGTATGGGCCCTAGAATTGATCCCTGAGGTATTCCAATCTCGATTTTGCTCCTTGCTGATTCCTCCCCTGCAACCCTCACCACCTGGTACCTGGACTCAAGGTATGATTTAAGCAGTTTAATACTATTACCTGAAAATTTGTAATGACAAAGCTTTTTAAGCAGGATATCATGGTCAACACAGTCAAAAGCCTTGCTAAGATAATAAAATAGAACTGACTCATACTGAGAATTGTGGAATGCATTCAATATATCCCAGACCAAATTCAGAATTGCAAGAGATGTGCTCTTGTCATGTCTGAACCCCCACTGACAATCTGTGAACAGATTATTTTTCTCAAAGTGCTTGACTATTTGCATAGCCATACACTTCTCAATTACCTTGGATAGTATTGGTAGCAAAGATATTGTTCTGAGTTGTTGAGAACAGAAAGGTCTCCTTTTTTAAAAATAGGCCTAACAATGGTCTCCTTGAGACAATTGGGAAAAACACCAGTACTTATACATTGGTTTATAAGCTTGGTAAGAGGAAGCAAAATGCAGTTCTTTGCAGTTTTTATTAATTTTACGTTAAAACCATATGTATCACAGCTATTCTTTAGGGAATCAATTTTATCCCTAACCTCATTGAAGGACACCTCCTCAAATGAAAAGGGAATAGTGGCAACCTCAACAGACTGAATAAACTCCAAAGATATGCCAGTGGGTGGCATATCCTTCACAGTCTTATGCGCTATTTCAGAAAAGAATTTATTAAAATCATCTGGTGTTATGGTAGTAGGGTAATCATGGGCACTTTTATTGCCCTTTTGCCTATTGATTATCTGCCACATGGTTTTTGCAGGATTCGAGGATGAATGAATCATATTGTCATTAAACCTTACCTTAGCCTGTTTTATTGAATTTCTGTAAGCTTTTTGTGCTCAATGATAACTTCCTTTATGCCCTCAAAGTTGTACTGCTGCTGCAACTCACTTAAAAAGTGTATATGGTCCCTCATAGTTTTTAGCTCTCGTCAAACCATCCTTGTCTGACCTCACATTATACAATTTTTCAGGGAAAGCCTGAACATATCCTAACCCCCCCCCCCCCCCCCCCTAAAACGCCCAAAAACTCTGCAAAATAATCATTAACGTCATCACACTGTTGGACAGAGTCCCATGATGTATCATACAGGATATTATGAAATTCATGCAGTCCTCTCTGTGTTATTGGTCTGCACATCTTTCGGGATTTTGTGGAATCATCATGCACTCTCTCAAACTTGCACTCCACACTCTCTCAAATTTGTTTTTGTCTCTAGTTTGCTTCCCCTTGCCATCAGTGAGTATAGCTGGGCCATCCCTCCCTTAACTTTTACTTTTATTGCGTTATCATGACTGACCCATGACAGTTTCTGATCAAAGATGATACCAAGATATTTTGTTTCTTTGTCCCATTCAATTGGATTACCATAGATTCTTAGAACCAAAGATTTAATTAAACCCTTGATTAGAATGGCCCCCTTACGGATCATTCTTTTCTGAAAGAAAACTGTCTTGGTCTTCACTGGATTTAATTTGATTTTGTTCAGAGTAGCCCAGTATTCAAAACTGTTTAACTCCTTCTGCAGCTGAAATTATTTCCCCACTTCTACTACGATACATGAAGGCTGTATCGTCTGCATACAGGCCACAGAAAATGGAATTGGATCCTTTATAATCGCTTGTGAAAACGTTATATAATATTGGTCCGAGCACCGAACTCTGTGGCACTCCAGCTTTAATTGGTCTGATGGTTGATAACTCAGACCCAACTCTCACCCGAAAACTCCTATGATGCAAATAATTCATTATTAGCCTTCTCCACAAACATTTTAATTTGAGAGCTAATCCTTGGTGCCACAGAGTGTCGGAGGCTTTTTCAACATCTAAGAATACTGCACCCACAGCCATTCCGATGTTAAATGATTAAGATATATATTCAGTGTGCCTGAGTACTTGATGTTCAGCGGCATGGCCACTTCTAAAGCCAAACTGGTGATTTGAAATAATCCCCAGCTCCTCTATTAGTTTGATTAGATTAACCTTTTCTTTAAATCTTTCTCTATTACTTTACCAATTACAGGTAAAAGGCTGATCGACCGGTGGTTTATCGGGAAGGTGGGGTCCTTCCCGGGTTCCTTAGTGTAAATACACCTGATATCTTCCATGATCTGGGGGAAATAACAGTATTTCATCACTGCATTTGCTACCTGTGCGATGAAGGTGTAACCTTTCCTCGGCAACTCCCTCAGCATCTTGTTATTAACGCCATCCAGCCCCGGTGCTCTCTTAATTTTCTGGTGTTTGATGATGTTCTTAACTTCATCAGGAGTTGCATAATGCGTAATTTTGACAGCACCTTTCTGTCCCAAAATTTCCTTATATTTCCTGTTTGCTACTATATCATGCTTAATATCGTCATAATCCACTCTGTTAACGCTAAATATTGACTCTAATGTGTTCGCCATTTCTTTCGCCTTGCCTCGTCTGAATACGCTATGCCGTGGAGACCATGGGTTGGTGGCATGTTTTAGGTGATCTTCTGAGTGATTTTGCTATCCGCCAAACAGAGTGGTCTGATGTACTCAGCTTCTTAATTTTGTTCTCCAATTGTGGAATCCTATATTTCTTGAGTTTCTCTCTAAGCGGTCCTGAATGTGCATTCAATACTGCCTTAAATTCATCTGACTTGTTTTTAGTATAATCTCTTCTCAGTTTCCTATTAGTTCTGATTAAATTTTGTAATTCTCTTGGCAGCAAATTAATGGAACGTCCCCTGTGAGTTTTCTCTATGGAATTTCTTCTATATGCTTCCAGGATTACTTCATTTAGTTGACTAGTATAGCTTTCAAGTTCTTCTGTAGAGTTTATTTCCGGAGCAACCATAGTTCCTTTTAAATGTTCCTTGAAACCAATCCAATTGGTAATAGTTTTTGTTCTTAAAAAGTCCTTTTCCCACTGTTGCAACTATTGGATTTTGATCCGATGTGCCTTCGTTTAATGTCTTCACTGTTATGTCCAAGGTTAATCCTTTAGAGATGACAAAATCAATTACACTGGGAGTTCATGTACCAGATGGAATGAAGGTCGGTGCATCCGGGTCATACACTCCAAGTTCAAATTTAATTATTAGATCTTCCAGTATTTGACCATTTTTACAGCTACTTGCGCTGTTCCAGCATCTAGATTTGGCGTTAAAGTCACCCAAGAGTAATGTTGGTAGGGTTCCTTCGGTAAGTGCACCTATGTCTTCTTGTACCACCTCTCTGTTGCATTTTCTGTATATCGACGTCACCTTAAGGATATTACCACCTAAGTTAATGACTACTGTAAAATTATCCATATTGCCTCTACATAGTAGTTTACATAATTTTCCATACGCTTCTAGGCAACTAGCTGTACATTGTGAAGTGTAAGACTATGATTAAATATCTTACTGTTGCTTCCTGATGGGATTTAGGTAGAAATACTACCTGTGAATACTGAGTTGTTAAGAAAAATGACTCGGTAGAAAAGATATAAGCGTATAAGGTCCGATCGCCGTGCTACTCATTTTTTATTTTCTTTTTCTTGATTTTGGGCATACCCTCCTTGGGTTAGCACTTAATTAGTTCCTGTTTGTTGAGCCCCATGCAAAAAGTGAAATATTAGTTTAATGATAAAAAAAAATGGTTAAGAGCCGATTTATAGCATATACAGGCAGGAGCTTGCATGTATTTTCGCGAATATATTCAAAATAAACATATTACAACAATAATACCGTACGCGCCAATGTTGCCGATTGTATGGAAAATTGTGTAACTGCTACGTGTAGCGTATAGTATCTTGTATTCTTTGTATTATGGTCCCCATACGATACGATTTCTCAACTTTGGGGACCTACAAAAATTGAGGATTAGGGATTCTTATAATAAATCCTAATCCTTTCATAGTATAGCTACAGCATTATGCTGTGTGTTCGTTTGTGTGACATCTGAATTGGCTCTTCACAATCTTCAACCATTCCTGGCATGTAGAGCCAGCGGAATAATCCGGGCGCGCCATCTATGAAAGTATATTTTTACTATAAGCTTAACAATTTAAAATTTTCCACAATCAACGAAAAACGTATGGAACCTCAAAATGTAAGGTAATAGACCGGTTTTTGACCAGTTAAATAGTTACTTACTTACTATTAAGAAGAAAATAAATAGTTACTTACTTAAAAATTCTTAACAATGAAAGATAAGGAAATAAACAAGCAGGAAGGTACCTACTTATTTATGAAAATGTATTTTCAGAGTAGGACGTAATTTCGTCGACACAATAAACTCCCCTTTTTAATTATCTTTGGATCTTCAATTTTTTGTACTATATCTATTACATCGTACCACAAAATATCTTCTGGTGATGGCCACTTCCAATTAGGTCCACTTGGCTGCATTGCAGAGATTCTGTGCTCAATGCCTTTTCACTGGTTTTTATTTTTTGCACCCTCCCTGGAAAATAATTATAATACAATAACTACTTTCTTCAATGATATCAGTCTTAACATTATCTGAGTTTTCTCTTTCTTTAACAGAATGATTGCTTTTTTTTTGGTTTTTCCGATTTTCTCTCTTTTTTTTCTACTTGGATATCCACTTTTTCGATAGCTTTTTATTTCCGGAGTTGTTTCTTTTCTTCCATTTTCTTTCCTTTCTTCGCTGTGACAGTTTCTTTTTTTCAAAATATTCTTGCCATTGTTTAGAGCTGGCTACAGCAGGAACTTTCCCCTTATTTTTTTTCTTCAAAATCCCATTGTTTTTTTTGCACTTGGCCAAAGCAGTTTGAGGGTATTTTGGTTGTTTTGTGTACTAGAGAAGTATTTTCATCTTGAATAGAAGCGGACTGACCCATTTTCCTTTGGATTTTATAGGCGTCTTTTCTGGGGGCAAAGTTAACATTTTAGAATCGTCCTGAATTTTTTCTGTGTGTTAATTTCCGTGGTTAGAAAATTTTTTTTGTTCATGATTTATTGTGATATTGGGGGGTATTTCTTTAACTTCTTTATTTTCTTGAAAATACATAAGAAAAACAAGGATGTCTCATTGTTTACAATATATTATGTTAAACTTTCTAATTCAAATCTTTAGTTAATTGTTAAATAAATTGTTATTACTTATTGGGACAGTTACATAGCGATTCAATCTTTAGTTTGTGCTAATAATTCTTGAGTTTTTTCTGTTTTGCTAAAATTAAAATTTTTCTAACCTTCAATTTGCCATGCAGTGTTTGAAATGCAAAGTTATTGAAGAAAACACTAAGCTTCTGACTAATTGTGATAGCTGCACTAGAGCTATACATAAACTGGTTTGTTCCGGATTAAACTCTTCGGAAATCCGGGTTGTCGAACTCAAGGGCCAGAGAACTCTCAGGTTTCTTTCTGAAGATTGCCAATCTGGCTTGCTACAGATGACTTCAATACTAAAAGCTATTGACTAGCTGCAGTTGGAGCTTAGGCAGCTGAAGGAAGATTTTAAAAAGGCCTCTCCTACTCAAAGTAGCACCTCAGGTCCTGACGCCATACCCAATAGTGAAATTTTTGCTGAGCTTCATGAACGATAATATTGTCATTTACAACCTGCCTGATACCAAACGGGATCTTGACGATGTGGATTCTCTCTTGGGCTCTATTGGTCTTGCTAATGTGAGTGTAAAAAACACAATTAGGATTGGTAAGCCAAACAAAAATGGTCATAGAGCTCTGACAGTGATTCTCAATAGCCAAGAAGAGGCGCAGCTTGTTTTTTGGGCCAGATCTAACCTTAAACGGAGACATATCTACATTGAACAGGATCTAACTAAATTGCAGGCAGATGCTGGGGCTAAGGTTAGAGCTGAATTTAGAGCACGAGTATCTAATGGTGATAGAAATATTCGTATTTTGTACCATCAAGGTGTCCCAATGATTATTCAAAAAAACTAATTGATTCTCTAAACGCAAATAGTATCTCTGTTTATTACCAACACGCTCAAGGTTTAAGAACTAAGTTGGGTCATCTTCTTCATAATATACCAGCATGTCAACATGACATATATGTCTTGACGGAAACTTGGTTGCATAGCGGCATTTATGATTCCGAACTGAGCTTTACTAACTTTAACACCTATCGTTGTGATCGCTCTGCTAATACCAGTGCCTTCAAGAGAGGAGGAGGAGTGCTAATAGCTATACACAAGTCAATAGTGCCAGATAGCATTGAACAGGTTTTCATTAAGGTTGGATCAGTGATTTTAGTTTTATATTGGGAGCAGTATATTTACCTCCCGACTCTCCGGCACAATTGTATACCACCTTCTCTGAGAATATTGACTCTCTTGGACTAATGATGCCCAATTTGGGCCTACATATAGTTGGGGATTTTAATTTGCCTCATGCTAGCTGGCAAAATGGTCCTACTCGCTCTGTTGCAACTGCAGGTAGAGCACCACTACAGGAAGGGTCTTGCATCCAGATTATGTCTAGTTTTTGCAGTTTCCACAATCTTTTCCAATGTAATCATCAAGTGACAATACACGATAGCCTTTTGGATCTTTTTTTAACACATGACCACTCAGCAGAAGTTATACTAGCAGGCTCTTTTTTGGTTCCTTCAGTCGTTCATCCACCACTCTCCATTAGCATTAAATGTAATCTGAACTATGATGAGCCCGGACTTGAGTTTGATGGTTGCTACAGGGATTTCAGGTCTACAAACTATCAGGATATTTCTTCATTCCTAGACCAGTTCAATTGGAATATGTTGTTTAGGGATGCAAATCAAATAAATATATATTATATGAAATTATTTTTATATCTATAGATAGATTTGTACCATTAAAACAGTTTTCGGCCAGAAAGTTCCCAATATGGTTCTCTCAAGATCTTAAAAATTGTAATATCTTAAAGAAAAAAATACACAAAAAATATAAGTCAACTGGTTCCTTGAGTGACTATTGGGAGTTTTCTAGGCTTAGGCAATTGTGCAAGGATTTGACTCGGTAATGCTATTCACAATATATTCAGTCTACTGAAATGGCTATATCTTCAAATATAAAGAAATTCTGGTCATTTGTTAACAATAAAAGGAAAAATAGTGCTTTCCCTAATGAACTTAAATATCTTGACAAGTCTTGTAGCTCAGGCAAGGATACTGCAAAATTGTTTGCAAATTATTTTTCCACAGTTTATTCACACAGTAATCTCCATGTGCCTGATCATGAATTATCTGCATCCAATGTACATATCACTAAACATAGAATTTTGATATCTGAAATATACACCAAGCTCTCTTCTCTTGATATTAATAAGGGCCCAGGGACTGACGGTATACATCCTTTGTTCTTAAAGAAATGCACTGTTTTAACCTCTCCAGGCCATTGTATCACATATTTAATTGTTCCCTTCAAACCAGTGTTTTTCCAGATTACTGGAAAGAAAGTTTTCTTAAACCCTCTGTACTATAACGTACCCGGGTCGATTCAACATAGTTGAATGAAATAAGTTGAGCTTTGTCTTTATTTTGCCAATGATCGTCAAGATAAATTAAAAAGAAAATTAATACCTACGTTGTGTTATTATTATATCTTGCACAATTTTTAATTATTCGGATTGCGCTTCGACTAAACACAATTAGGGAAATTTGAGGGAAAGGTGAGTCATGTAAATCAAACAACAGATTCCTAATACGCCTAATTTATTAAGGAAAAACGTGCCATACTCCGCCTGGAATTCACGAGGGAAAAGAGCATGGCAGAGAAAACCTCGATCCAAATTCCTAAACCGAGTTATGCTGTACAACCTTCATTAGTATAACAATTAATTAAACTACTGTCTCACGCACCGCAATTTGTCGTTCCACACTTGTGACAATACTACAATGCATTCAAAACTGAAGAGTTTAGTATTAGTTAGCCAGACGTCGCCAGCAGGTACTGAGGTCCCATACGGGAGGCTACTCAGCTATAGTTGCAAATTGAGCCAATATCTCTAGTAAGACCTGCAGGCCGATTAATATATATTTCGTTCGTCATCGCTTAGCGATTGATTATATTATGTTAACACTTTTGTGATTGAATAGTATTTCTCTTGTAGGCTGTAAGATTATAGGATACGGAAGAATGATTCAAATAGCTTATACATTTACTGTTGCTTATTACTAATAGTCATTTCGATATAATATATTTCAATTCCGAATATATGATTTTATTCTGTGTGATTGTGCACAGGCTACAGATCTTTTATCATTTCGGGTGCTTATAAGCAATTGACATCAAGTCAAAATCAAGGTTACAAATTAATGTTAATTTAAATTTCACATAGGTTTCATACAAAAGCAAATCATTAAAAATATAACATTTGTTAAAAGAACGACTTAGGGTGCTTTGCTCGCAAGCTCACGATTTATAGCTAGGATATTCGCTCAGTCAGGGGAGGAAAATGTTAGTGGATTCATCAAGTCCCTTACTTACATTACAATCACAGTCATACTAAAACTAAAATTCCAGCACGAAAAGACAGCAACCAATACAGTGTTATTCACAGCATAAAACGATCTCATTAAAATTATATATACACATGTTATACCATCAAATATAAATTATCCATGAGAATAAATGAAATATTCGTGCAAATTATGTTAATAACAATATCAAAATATATACACATGTTAGGCCATCAAATATGAATTATCAATGAAAATAGGAGAAATATTTATGCAAATTATGTTAATAACAATGTCAAAATATATACACATGTTAGGCCATCAAATATTAATTATCAATGAAAATAGGAGAAATATTTATGCAAATTATGTTAATAACAATTTCAAAATATATACACACGTTATGCCATCAAATATGAATTATCAATGAAAATAGGAGAAATATTTATGCAAATTATGTTAATAACAATATCAAAATATATACACACGTTATGCCATCAAATATGAATTATCAATGAGAATAAATGAAATATTTGTGCAAATTAGGTTTATAACAATATCAAAATATATATACAGGTTAATACCATCAATTATGAATTATCAATGAGTATCAAATATATAATGGTACAAATTATGTTAATAACAATATTATAAGTTTCATTTTACCGACTTGTAATGACATATCGCAACACAGAAACAAAACATTTCACCAAAACAAACTGTACACTCCGCTGGCTTCTGACTCTCTCTTTTTCCGTTCTCGAGCAATACCTTTCGGATCCCTTCCAAAAAACCTCGCAAAAACTCGACTTCCATTTATGACTTGATTTATCCTTTACATGTATAAGGGGTGTCTCAAAATATACACGTATATAGGGTGTCTCAAAAATGAATGTATCAGGTCTAATGAAATAGTATTTTAAAGAGGTGGGTCATCTCACCACATTTAAAGATGGTGATAAATCTCTTGTTACTAATTATCGTCCTATTAGCATCCTCAGTGTGATACCTAAAGTGTTTGAGAGTCTGGTTTGTGACTTTTTAACTCCTTTACTCGAGCCTCATCTTATCAGTCAGCAATTTGGGTTTAGATCCTGCAGATCTACTGAGCTGAACCTATTACCTGGAGAAAGGATATCAAGTTGATACAATTTACACAGATTTCTCCAAGGCGTTCGACAGGGTGTTTCATGGCATGTTTGTGCGTAAGCTCAGAATGATTGGGGTTGATGAACCAATGATTTCCTGGTTTGGCAGCTACTTGTCTGGTCGTAGACAGACGGTAAAGATTGATAACTTTCTTTCCAAAACAATTCTTGTTCCTTCAGGAGTTTTCCTCTTCCCTTTTTTTGCTTTTTGCCGATGACTTAAAGTTGAGCTGTCTGATTAAATCTCCCAATGACTGTGATAAACTTCAATATGAGCTAATTAATTTGTTGGATTGGTGTACAAGAAATGGGATGAATCTGAATGCTTCCAAATGTAAAGCTATTACGTTCTCTCGGTCCAGATCCCCTATCAGATGTGAATACAAGATTGGCCAGCATTGTCTTGATAATGTACCCTTCATCCAGGACCTGGGTGTCACATTGGATGCAACTCTACAACTTTCTGATCACTTAAATAATGTAGTTAACAAGGCATTTCAGATGCTTGGCTTTATTAAAAGAAGCACACAAGATTTCTCTGGGATTACCGCCTTAAAAACTCTTTACTGCTCTCTTGTCCGTCCTCATCTTGAGTACGCATCCCGGCATCCTGTGTGTGGTCGCCTTTCTATGGTGTGCATATTGAGTCCTTGCGTCATGTTGAACATAAATTTTTAAAGCAGATTGCTTTCAAATTAAACATTTTGGACAATTATAACGATGCAGATTTACTTGCTTTGTTAAATATGTCACCCATTACTATGCGTCATAAGAGGAGAGACCTAATTACTTTTTACAATATTCTGCATGGTAGAGCTGCTGCACCTTCTTTGCTCAACAAAATTAATATTCATGTTCCATCTAGACCGACCAGATCTACAGTTAGTTTTCATTACCCTATTTATCGCACCAATTATGGACTGAACAACTTCATGTCAGGAGCTGCCAGACTAGCCAATCAATACGATGACATAGACTTTTTTGCAACCTTTGACTCATTCCTGCGTCAAGTCTCGGGTACTCTTGGCTTGACTAATTACTAGGCGATCTTATCTAAGCAATATATGATCTGTGTGATTTTATGGACTGATAACTTTTTGTATTGTAACCATTGATACTATTATGAATTTATCATCCTGTTATGAATTTGTAGTTTAGCATTAATTGTAATTGGGCTTGCCCGTTGATAAATAACAATAAAATAAAATAAAATAAGATTTCGGAATGTATATTTTTCTTCTGGAGTCATATCAGTTTTGTGGTAGTCATTTTTTGGGAATGTTATCTCTGAAATTTCTTTATTTTCATCTTGTTTGGAGTTGTATATGTTGAAGTTACTTTAAAACTTAAATCGGTCTTATTTCCTTCATCATGGGTTTTGTTCGATGAATCTATCTTATTAGGGTCGTTATTTTTTGCATATTTTTTGGAGATATTGTTTCTGCATCTTTATTAACTATTTCTGAGAATAGAGAAATGTCATATCGGATCTTCAACAGGAGTTGAACTTTTATTATTGGTATTTAATTCATCTATATCTATAGGAAGGACAGGAATCTAACAAGTTAAACTCAGATAATATCTTTCAAGGTGTTGTTATTTCCGAGAGCATTGTCAATAATTTGATCAATTGAATCATCTATTTCTAGCAAAGTCTCGGAAAAAGTACAATTATCTGTCTCTGTCTGCTGGCTTAAGTTTAGAATTTGTCAAAAATTAAACAAACTTGTGTCTTCAATATCTCCATTCCAATTTTTACTGCTAGCTTCAAAAATCGAAACTTTTTCTGGTAGCATTTTTTCCATAACGCTTAAAGTAATTTCTATATTTTCTTTAAAAAAATCGTTACTTTGTTGGGCTGGCTGAACTAAAATAGGATTTGCGTCACATTGAAAAAATTTCTACGTTGAATGGGAATAAGCCTGTAGTTCGGAATCCATTTGAAATTATTCGATCTTTATTTTCCATTGAATTGAGTGCTTTTTCGAGAAGAGGAGCAAAGTATTCTCTAGACATTCTTTCCCCATTATTAGATATTCTCCATTCATGAACAGTTTTGTTCCATTGCATTTTGAGAGAACGAAAAAATGCAACGTCTAGGGGCTGCAAAATATGAGTAGCATTGGAATAAAGGCAGACTAAAATAATATTTTTTTCGGTACAAAATTTGCTTAAAGTTAAAGTTAAATGAGAGAAATATCCGTCCACAAAGAGAATCACTGGAAATTGAATATTATTTTCAAGTAACCATTTATAAAATATGTTACTAATACACTCATAGAATGTCTCTCCAGCCATCCAGCCATTGTCACTTCTTCCGATGCCCCAAGATTCCGGAACCTTTCTGCAAATTTTATAAGGAACTCGTTGGTACGAGTAAACTATCATTGGTGGTGGAAAATCGCCATTTGCATTGCACATAATAAGAGTCGTTAAGCACGCTTTTTTGTCATTTGAGATAAAGGAATACACAGCTTTCTCCCTCCTTTCTAGCTAAAACTCTATTTTCCTTTCGAGATAAGAAAAACGCCGACTCGTCACAATTGAAAACCCTCTGGGGATCTTCAAAAACCTCCTGAAGATTATGCGTTTGTAAATATTCTTCAACTTCTTTATGCCACCTGCGTAATGCTTCCTCTTTAAGAGATGTCCTTGGCCCCTTGCAGGCATTCTGAAATTGAAAAAGTAGCTAAATTTTCATTCAGATCTTCCTAGTATAAAACGATAGACAACAGTGGTTGACCAGTATTATAGTTTAAAAAATAATATTTTAAACTTAATTAATGTTTGGTCAAAGATTAGTCTGTGAATACAATATGGTTTAAAACATTAAAAATCACTTTTTTTAATCATTGTTAAATACCAAATTAGAAAAAAAAAACATAAAATAAATATTCTTCGTACTTGACCGTTTGGTCAAAGATTGGATCTCGATATATTTTTGAGATCCTAAGTTTGACCAAGTTACAAAACCATCAATTTTATAATTTTTTGGTATAGGTATTAATTTAGCAATAATATATAATGTATACAACATATACATATCACATTTTATCAAATTCGGCATCTTACCTGACTTTTACACAGCTGAAATCACTATGACACGTCTGCGCGTCTGTCTAATTTTTGGTGGGTCATTTAAAAACTAGTTCAAATGTTAAGACCTAATGTTATTAGGGAAGTAGTCTCGGGACTATACAAATGGTATTTTTGTTGGAAATTAGCAATTATTGGCTTATTTTGAACAATTAATATAAAATTGGTCAAGGAATGGTTGGTCAAAGACTGGTCCATTACCTTAAATATTACTTTTCTGCAGATATCTAAATAAAATGTGGCTTACTTAATTACATAGTTACATAAAAAAAAAAATTAGTCGACCCATTTTTTTATAAAGCTTTACACTATGGATAATGTGACTTCTGCAACCAAGAAATGGAGAATGTAACCGGAATTATTTTGAAGAAGTATTAATATACTATGTACTGTGGCCAATATCAAAGAATATTCTTTAGAATATTCTTTGCTAATATATAACTAGGTAGTGTCGTTCTTATGTGCGGCTTTCTTTTAAAATTTAATTAATAAATAAGTAAATGCCAAGACCATTTTACATTCGCCATTCTTGACAGAACATTGAACGAAGATCTACTAAACTATTTAATTTTTTAACTAATTAAAGCCATTTAATTTTTTTTTGAAGTGCGACATTTTGGTTAAAATGCGCACGTCTCATTTAAACCCTGTAAAAGAGTAAGATGTTTCGAATAAAAAATAGCTCGAAATATCAACGTTGTTGATAGGCATATTTTCGAAACAAAATTCGAGTTCAAACTTCTGAAACCAACTTAATATTAAATATCTACTTTTGTTTACGGGAATCATGTGCTTAATATTGTTTTGGTCATAACATGTGGTGCTGTGTAACATTACTAGCTATATTACGATATGTTCAAATAAAGGTCATAACATAAATATTCAGCATAATAGTATTGACGTGCGCTCCCATCTCACGAGGTAATCAAGGTAAAGTCGCTCCATATAACAAAGCATTTATGCAACGACTGAAAAATTAGTCTAGCCAGGCGAGCGCTTTTGGTTTGCACCGAGTTTGAACTCTCTACGACCGGACTCCGTAATCAAGTCAGACGTTCCAGATTCTGGAAGCATCTGAGGCCCGCACGTCTATAGAGATGGGCTTAGAGATTTTTTCGAACCTCGTCGATCCTGGATGAAACACAAACAAAAATAGATAAAAAGGCTCAGTATCTAAACGGGCGGAAAATTATCATTTTTGATGCTGTTATTTTTTACATTTTTATGCGTTTTTTTTTTTTAATTTTTGTTAAAGTAAGTTTTGTTTTAAAATAGTAATAGCACAAATAACTGTTTGGTTGTAAAATAATTTTTAAATTAAAACAAATTTATTTTTTAAATATGTGACATCTTGCGCCTTAAAGGTGAATCCCCAATTTTAAGATTGATTTTCCCAATTTTGCTTTTAAGGGAGGTTTTGATCTTATGACAAAATATAAAAAAAAAACAAGCGAATTATATCCCCTCCCCCTTAATTTTTAAACTGAAAATTTTTGAAAATTCAAAATTGACCGTTGGGAAAATGAAGATGGTGGTTGGGCACCATTTTTTTTTGTGGTACATGATTATAAATGACTTCAGCATCTGCAGAAATTTTTACCCTGACTTTTAGTGGCGCTATAGGCGTATTTTCATTCCTATATCTAACGATTTCTTGGTCCTATACTTCCGGTGGTTTTCATTTTGAGAAAATTTTCTTCAGGATGAAAGAACATTCCTATACCTCCGATCCGGAGCCGCAGGTGCTCTAAGGTTGGGCTTTTACGTAGAGTGCAATCTGGAAAGCTAGCAAAGTCCACTTTCGTTAAATCAGCGAAGGGCTTTAATGCACATAACTCGATTTGCTGTTTACGACACGGTCCCTTTTATTTTCATCATCGAGGAGAAACACGGCTTTATTTGATTAAAATCCTCTATGTCTTCGGCTCGTCTGTATGTTCTGTCAATACGTTAACACGTATATTTTTATTAGATCACAGAACACATATGCGTTAACGATATTGCACTGCCAATTACTATTCCTACGGGAACGGTGGAGAGGGTTTTTCTAGATTATATTTTTTGTTTAGTTTAGCGATTATTAGCGGAATCTATTTTCGCAAATTGAGCGTATTTAAGAAGGCTCTTTCATACCATCGTACACCGTAATTGTCCAATTTTGTTTGCAGCAAAATTAGGGCAAAGGCTCCAAGTCAATCTATAAATTTTTGGATCGATTTTGAATTTTTTTCTCAAATTGCAGGCGCTTGCATCATGATTATTATCTGATATAGCTTTAATAAATTTGGTGTTTTACAGTGTAGAACCAAGAGTTACATTTTGCCCTAAATTTCTGAACACTCTGTGGAATAATTTAACGTCAAAATGATGGTGCTGCGTATGCCATTTTTAAGCCTCGCCATTTCTTAACATTTTCCTTTTCTATTGATATCAACATCTTTATTTTTAAAGAAAATACACATTTTAAAAGGGAATCCTTACCGCGTCGCACGATATTATTTTTTTTCTGTAATATTTCTAATTTTCGTTGTGAAGTGCATAGTTCCCTGTTGTTAGATTCTTCCACAGAGTGGTCAGAGATTTAGGTCAAAATTCAAGTTTTAGTTCTACATTATATTACCCAAAATCCATTAATGCTTCTAGCAAAATCAATATCAGATAATGATCATGATAAAATCGCCTACAATCTGAGAAAAAAATATATCAAAATCGATGCAAAACATTAAAAGGGCTTTAAGATTGACTTTGAACGAAATTTTAATTTTGTCCAGGACTGTAGTTTTTTTGGAAATACCAAAGACATATAAAAAAAGATGTGTTTGGTAAAGACTTATACAAGACACAACGAGCATTACTTGTAGCTCACTGCATCAAGAAAAAATATGCAAAAACTTATTTCTAAAATACATAAAATTTTATAATAGAAAGTAAAATAAAATTATCCCAAATTAACTAAATTATTTAATACAAATAACTCAATGTAAAAATATTTAAAAAGGGAGCAAACTAACTAGAGGTACTTAGTAAAAACTTTTTAAGTTAATAAGGCTAGTACGCAACAAAAAAAAAACTAAGAAATGAAAACAGCAAAAACTGAAGCTTGAAGTGAATTTAATTTTTTTAAAATATTTTAAGAAACTATAAAAATTCTGATAACTACATATGAAAATTATAATGCTCCGGATATATTATTAGGTTCATAATTTAATTTGCTCGGAGATTCCTTCCTGAGATCTGTATACCAAGATGCTTTAATAACAAAATCTTAATGTTTAGGTTTTTAAAAAATTTGTTGTGGATATTGCTTCATCATATATTTCTGTGTGCTTGTATTCGGGGTCTCCACTCCAAAATTCTACTTGTTTATCGGCCATCGTTTGTTCTCGCTACATGACTATCCCAGTTCCACTTTAGGGTGGTTATCCTTACAACAATGTCTGTTCCTCCTGATCGCTTGCGGATGGTGGCATTAGGAATCCTTTCACGTAATGATACCCCTAACATTATTCTCTCCATCGCTCTTTGGATGACTTGCAATTTGGACACCGTTGTTTTTGTTAACGTTAGAGTCACTGCATCATACGTCATTACAGGCAGAATACACTGATCAAACACTTTTCTTTTCAGACTCATTGGGATACTTGATCTGAAAAGATCTCTTAGCTTTCCAAATGCAGCCCATGTTTGGCTTCTTACTAGCTCGCATGTTTGGTTATCCCTACCTATTCTTATCTCGTGGTCCAAATATTTGTAGGAGGTTACTGGCTCGATGTCCTTGCCGTACACGGAGATGTTCTTAGGGTGAACCAGGTTGGTCAATAATTGGGTTTTAGAAAAGTTTATCTTGAGGCCAAGCCCTTTTGAAGCAGTCCTTGCAGCATTGTCTGTGCCTGGTCAAAGCTGTCAGCGATAAGTACGATGTCATCCGCAAACTTGAGGTTATTTAAAAAAAATTCCGTCTATATTAATACCCATTCCATTCCAGTCGACGGTTTTACATGCATACTCCAACAGGGCTTGAATAGCTTCGGAGAAATTGTGTCTCCCTAACGAACCCCTCTTTCAATACGAAAGGTCTCCGTGTCCTCATGAAGCCTCACACAAGCTGTAGCATGTTCATAGATATATTCAATGAGGGAGGTGTACCTATAGTATATTCTACATTCAGCCAGAGCACTAAGCATTGCTTTTTGGTTGACAGAATCAAATGCTTTCTCAAGGTGGTCATTTGTTCCATACTTAGCTCTAAATCCGGCTTGTTCAGAAGGCTGATAGAAGTCTAATTTTGATATCAGGTGAGATCGGTTTATAGTTGCTCAACTCAGGCATATCCCCTTTTTGTCATCATCATCATCATCACCCAGCCCTTTGTGTCCACTGCTGGACATAGGCCTCTCCTATTTCTGCCCACTTCTTTCTGTCTTGAGCTGTCTGGATCCAATTTGTGGCGATTCTCTTTATGTCATCCGTCTACCGAGTTGGGGGTCTTCCTGCTACGTTTATCGGCTCGGGGTCTCCATTCCAGCAGCCTTTTCGTCCATCTTCCATCTGTTGATCGGGCCACGTGTCCAGCCCAGTTCCATTTGAGTCTGGCGATGCGAGAGATGACGTCAGTGACTCCTGTTCTTCGGCGTAGATCTTCATTTCTTACATGATCTCTTAGAGACACTCCAAGCATCGATCTTTCCATTTTGCGCTGAGCTGTTCTAAGCCTATTTGAAGATGTTATGGTCAAAGTTAGTGTTTCAGCCCCATAGGTCATGACCGGTAGTACACACTGATTGAAGACTTTTATTTTTTGACATATAGGTAGATCGCTCTTAAACACGTCTCTAAGTTTTCCAAAGGCTGCCCAAGAGAGGGTTATTCTCACTCACGGTCAGCACTATGTCATCCGCAAACCGCAGGTTTGTCAGCCTTCGACCGTCGATATTTATACCCTTTCCTTCCCAATCCAGTCTTTTAAACGCGTATTCTAGGACTGTAGTAAACAATTTTGGAGACATCGTATCTCCCTGTCTCACACCTCTACCAATCGGGATCTGTTTCGTATTGTCATGCAGCTTTACCACCAATGTTGCGTTTTTATAGATGTTATATATTAACTTAGAGTATCGATTATCGATGCGACATTCCCGCAGTGCTTTCAAGACTGCGCATATCTCAATAGTGTCGAAGGCCTTATGGAAGTCAACAAAGGCCAGAACCAATGGCCTGTTGTATTCGATCGATTTCTCAATCATCACTCTAATGGCTTATAGGTGGTCGTAGGTTCCAAAACCGGCTCTGAACCCGGCTTGTTCTAAGGGCTGATAGAGGTTCAATTTACTTCAGAAAGCAAATTGAACCCTTTTTGTGCATTATTATTATTATTACTGCTTTGTCCCATTTGGACGGTGTTGCTCCATTTAAGAGGCATGCGTTAAACAACAGAGCCAGAGCTTTTAGTAAGGTATGACCCCCTGCCTTAATTGCATCAATAACAATTTGGTCATCCCCAGCTGCTTTATTGTTCTTCATCCTATTCAGGGATTTTGAGATTTCCGCTGTTGTTATCTCTGGAATGTGCTCTGACCCTATATTTTCCACTCTTCTGATCCTAATAACTTCGTTTTTGTTCTCTTCTCTGTACAGCTCTCTGTAAAACTCTTCTACAATCTTGATAATCTCATCCTTATTTGATGTTATTTGTCCTTGATGGTCTGCAATTATAGGATATATTTTTCTTATCCGCAGCGAGGCTTCTTCTTAGCACCCTTAAACTTTTGTTTTCTTCAATGACAGTCGTTACTTGATTGGTGTTATATTGCCTTACGTCTCTTCTTACCGCCTTGCTGATATCTCTATTTAAATGTCCTAGTTCGTCACTGTTTATGTCGTTCTTGTTCTTCAGCTCTCTTCGTTTCTAAATAAGGTTCTCTGTGTCTGTGCTGATTTTATCTTCCTTTCCTCTGCCCCTCGTCCTATACTTTTCCTCTGCACTCTTCACGGCTTCCAACAGGCGATTGTTTATTGTTTCTACGTCCATTTCCTCCAAAGCTGCTTCTTCAAGACTATTTCGAACAGCCTCCTCATAGGTTTTGGTATTTTCTATTTTCTATTTAGCCGAAAACTGCGTTTCTCTAACTTTTTTTGTCTTATTTCGTTTTACAATACTTTTATTAACTTTCCGAACAATTTTTTACGTTTTTTTATTTTTTTTTCCATTTTTTCGAGAATTTTTGGGTATCCGGGGAGGTGGGGTGTGGAGGGCATAATTCCATCCACCATTGATGACCTCGTCTAACAGGGAACATCGCTGATCAGATTTTCGATCCCAAGCTCCGTTGTAGAGATATCGGCAAAAAACAGGTTTTTCCCCAAAATCTGCCCTTAAATTAGAGCCTCGGTGTCCTGAATATTTCAACCCTCTAGCTATACTGGAACATGCTTAATTAAAGGGGCGTTTCACTTTGATAAGCATTTTTTCTGACTTTACCTTCGCTAAAGAAGTTTCACTTCAAAAATCATATTTTTCGTTTTTCATGATTAAATTTATTAATTTTTTATAACTTCTTTAGCGAGGGTAAAGCCAGAAAAAATGCTTATCAAAGTAAAACGCTTATCAAAGTGAAACGCCCCTTTAATTAAGCATGTTCCAGTATAGCTAGAGGGTTGACATTTTCAGGAGATGTAGCCGGGGTAAAATGAGGGTCTCGGACGAAAACTGGACCTCCCCCACTCTTCCGTTAGTGTCGAATTAGATCTCTGCAACAGAGCCTCGGTTTGAAAATCATGACCCCGTTTCACCGGGTCATCAGTGGAGGGGGGGAATTATACCCCTACTCCATCACCTCCTCGGATACCCAAAAATTTTCGAAAAAATGGGAAAAAATTGAAAAAAAAACTTAAAAAAATTGTTAGGAAAGTTAGTAAGTAATATAAAAGGAAAAAAGAAAATAAATAATAAAAAAAAGTTAGAGAAATTCGGTTTTCGGCGAAAGAAAGGCGAAGGAGTGCAGTTACGAGGTCGGAGATGGCAAAATAAGGAAGAAAAAAATGCTTTATGAAAAAAAAGGGAAAAAATTTAAAAAAACGTAAAAAAATGTTTGGTATTTTATTGTGCGATGTTGTCAAGTTAATAATTAAAACATCACATTTTTCGTTTTTCATGATTAAAGTTATTTTTTGCTGTCCTTGAGCAGATAAAAATATGCTTCTTTTAAAGAATCATACTACAGACGTATTCCTTGTAAAATGTAGATTTAGAAATGATTTTACTTATTTTAAAAATTCTTATCAATACGAAATTACAAGGAGATTTTTAAAATGCAACGTTAGGATTTTTGAAAATATTTTGAAAACGTTGCACTAGAACCACTCTCAGAATGTGCTTTTCAACGATAGCAAAAATGAATTTATTAATAAAAATTTAAAAATAAAATGAAATACATAATTTAAGTAGTACCAAAATAAATAAATTGAGAACATAATAATCAACGAATTGCTAAATATAAAAAATTTATTATAAATTCGGAAATGACGGAATTTCAAAGCATTAACACTTACATTTCGTTTAATTGTTATTTATTATTAGTTTTTATATTCTACATTTCCTTGTTTAATTTATTTTGTTATTAATTATAGTGTTAGTTTCATGTTTAATTTTAAGCTGATGATGGCTTGAGTTTATGTTATGCTTTTGAGTATTCATCTCGGTATTCATTTATTGCGCGATGTTGCCAAGCTCTTTTTTAAGCAGGTAAAATTCAGAATGTCAGCTATATAGAAAAGAGAAGTTGACGTTGGTTCAAGATAACTGAAACGTTGTAAATGGAATCTTACAGGCTTATTTTTCGTAAAAATTAGATTTAGAAATGAATTTACTTATTTTAAAAATATTATCAATAAAAAATTACAAGAGGATTTCGAAAATGCAACGTTAGAATACTTGAAAATATATCAAAAACCTATGCATCTAGAACCACTCTCAGAAGGTGCTTCTCAATGACAGAAAAAAAAAAAGTAAAAACAAAATATATATGAATAAATTTGGCAACAGTGCATATATAACAAATAAATTAACTTTATTTTCTTATTACTTATATTTTTAGTTTCATTTTTAATTGTAAACTGATGAGGGCTTATGTTGTGTTTTATTGCGCGACGTTGCCAAGCTTATTAAAAAGTAATATTTTTTCATTTTTCTTGACTAAAATCACTTTTTTTTGCTGTGTAATATATCGTTGCAAAAAATACAGCTGGACCTCATAGAATTTTCGGCAAACCACGCACTGGAATAAGAGGAAAAAATGATTTTCTGATACACGTTTCCTTGAGTTCGCCAAGAAACATACATAAATTCTATTTATTTATGTTTTTTAGTTATGTTTTAGGTGGTGGAACCCGTTTACAGGCACCCTTCCCGGCAAATAGGAAGGGTAGTGTGAGGGTCTTCCTGCACATACTCTATGCAGGAAACCACCCACCAAACCACCACCGTCAATGGAGGCAGGCCCTCGTTTCCTCCGCCATAAGGTTAAAGGGACACGCCTGCATAACCTTTGCCTTTCCTTAAGTATGCGCCTCAATGCCTTTTGCAGGCTCCTCATTAGTTTCATATCCTATATACAAGTATGTACAACTCTGCTGCTTAGAGTGCTTCACGATGTGGCAGCTCCACCATGAAGCTGAGAGGTGAGGAATGAAAGAGTGACCACATCTTCTGCTACACCTGTCTTGAAATGTTAACCAATATGTCTCTTGGCCTCTTGTGGTCATTTTTTCTTCTACCCCTTTCATGGACCGGATTGTAGTCGTATAGTCTTTTTAGATCGGCACAACTATGTGATTCTATAACCTTATATAATTTACTGCTTTAGCTTTAATGTGATATCCTGTTTCTGATAAACCAAGGGGCATATACTGCCCATCTTAACGTAAGATTTTCCACCCTAATTAGCTTCTCAAGGTTTGTCCTCGCAGTGGAACCATAAGACAGTTGAGCCCTTATGCCTTATATATAATCGCTTTTATTATCGTAATTTTTGTTGCAAGTTCCATTTCACTTTTCCTACCTATGATCGGAATCAATGAGATAAGGGACAACTTAGTGTTCAGCCTTATCTCTTCGCAGTGAAGATTCCAACTGAGTGTTTTGTCAAATGTCAGTCCTAAATACTTAGCTTTCAAACTACAATTTATCTTGTGTCCATCTATATTGATCCTCGGTCCCGGTTGAAGTCTCCTCTTCTGGAACAGTATAGCTTGGGATTTTTCTGCATTTATCTTGATCTTATTGGTTGTTGCCCATTTCTGGAATGCATTTACTGCATCCTGAAGCCCTCTGCTGATCGCATCTGTATTAGTACGATTTTCTCAAGTCGAAGACGAATGACCGATGACCGATACAGTTTACATACTTTAGACATACTAAATTCATATTCAGACTTTAAACTCTGGAATCAATGTATAAAATATAAGAAAGTAGAATATTATAGATTGTTTATATTTAGATTACTCGACAGAAAAACAAAACATGTGGCAAGGCCGCTATTAAATATAAATTATTTTTGGTAATTTGGGGATGCTTTTAAAAAATGTCAAATTGAAAATTCCAGAATATTGTTTTCTACATGTGTATAAAGATTAAATAAATATAATAGATTTTGATTACTAACCAATCCGAGAAATTTCTGACACCGAGAAGAGACAGAAAAAAGTTATCAGCGAAAGAGACCGCATAATAGCATATCAGGGTCATATTATTCAAATAGGCATTTTCAATTTTCAGACTGTGGCAGGCAATCTCCCCGAAAGATTTCGAGGCAGCGAATTAAAGAGCGTAGGCAATATCGCCTTTGTCGGTTCCGTATCCAGTCAATCCAGGGTCTGAAACCGATTCCGGCGTCTCCAGGGCGTCGTAGGGCGGAATTGAGACCCTTTTTGCATTGCAAATCGACGCCCGTCTAATCCGACACTAACTGAAAAATGGCGATTTGCAGAACGAAAATTAGAATGTTATGAGATTGTTGCTTTTGGCTCGACTGTTAATCCGAAGCCGCACGAATTCCCGGGATGAATCTAAAGAAAACTGTGACGCGATTTAAAAAGTAATATAACACTCGACGCGACTGCGGGCTTTTACATGTGCTTCTATTTCGTTATTGATTAAGTAATTTATTTTTGATTCAATTGGGCCTAAATGAGCATTAGCCTAACAAGATCATGTTTGTTTATGACGGGGTCAATTATTTCCAATTGGGCTGGTTACAGATTTATTTTATTGAGGCGAAAATAACAATGACATAATGCCAGAGGAGAAACATGAATCACAAATCAATTTCTATTGAATAAATTAACTGGGAACGAGAGGACAACAAACGGTTTGTTGTAATGCCCCTGTCTTGTATAACGGTTAACGGAGCGTATGATTATATTAAAATGCCTGATTTACATAAGTACACAGACCAGCTAAAATAATGAATAAAATAATAGAAATCATATTTACATTGTCTCACTGTTCTTAAATATTGTCTTTGCCAACAAATAATTTCGTCTTTTTCCACCAGATTTGGTTTTTCGTCACGTTTTCTAGAACCCTTAAAGCATGATACACGAAGAGAAAATTCCTGATAATTTCACAGTAAATAAAAAAAAAAGACAAAGCAGAAAGAAACAATGAAATAAACAGGCAAAAAAAGTTACAATATACTTAATGTCAGTCAATTACACACAATAGAACGTTACTATAGCAACCGCTCTAGAACTTTATTTTAATAAACTGAACAAGGTTTGAAGCGTAAGACCTAAATGTATTTTTTTCATAAAATGGCATCATTACTCTTTTCTATATCCTCTTTAAGTATATGAAATGTGAATTTTCGAACAGTACCATATAAAGCTCACCTTTGATTATATTTTGGTTGAAAGCACCTTTTTTAAAACAAATATATTTGGAAACTCAACCATTATTTTACACAAGGTGACTATTTCACTATGCAATTTTTTTTGTTGGTGATTTGATTGGGCCACTCTTTTCCTCACATATTCAACTATTTTTGCATCACCCGTTGTTGAGTTTTGGTGTTTAAGGGCATTGTAGGCGCTAAGAATAACACCTTCGTCATTGATAGCCAGAGCACCTTCAATAACCCTTTTCACTGCAAGAAAATCACGAACAATAACTAAACAGTAATATGTTTTCCTTAATCCATTTATCCTCCAGTATAAAGGTTATTATAGGTACGAGTGTGAACAATAATGTTTCTATGAAACGCAAAGCCGGTACTACGCCTATGTAATAGCCCAAATAAGGTTGTAAAACTTGACCTTTCTCGGCTTCTCGGATGTTTTATTACGTTTTCAATTTTCAAGCGAGCTTCCGCATATAGCATTAAAACTAGGTACATTTTTAAGATTTTTCAAAATTTCCTGTAGTAGCTGACTGCGTGTTTCATATTTCCGGCACATTCTAAAATAATCGCCCAGTAGATACGAGATAGGATTTAATTAGAATCACGTATAAGGGTATATCAGATACGGCTTCCAATAATCTAATCCCGTACGCGTTTACCTTTTACCAAAATAACACGCTATTAAAAGATTTACTACGGTACTCTGTTTGCATCGGCATTAAAACAATAAATCATAGTACAATTTGGCATTTCACGAAAAATAAAAGTAATTATGGGGGCCCATCGACGCGATATCGCTGCCAAAGCCTTTCGACGTTTTATGGCCTATACCCCCCCAATAAAATTAATCTTTGTTTATTGTATCGGTTAACGTTGTCATTAGTTGATACACATTGGCGTAGTTTATCTATTTAGAACCTGATAACAATTATTAGTAAAGCATGACACGTGTGACGTAAGATCTTATAATCAGTGGAATTGGGGTGAAAAGTAATACTTTTCCACCCCTTTGGTGGCTTAACACAAAAAATTATTTAAAAAGTAGTTGGTGGGGCGTTAGCTGGTTGTTTGAATTTCTTGTATATTCGAAAGAATACAAATTAATTTTTGTTATTTTGTAGTTTTCCAAAGTATAGTTCGATATTAGAATTTTTAATATGCTCAGATATTTCTCACATGCTGGCAATCCTAAATCAGGACTTATGCTTCGTCTTCGGTCGAGTCAACACGCGTTTTGTAACGGCTCTTTTGTCGCCATTTTGGGTGAACACGTGGCTATCGTGCAGTGATCACTGTTACTCATTGAGGAGGAATCGGGCGTTCTAGCCAGAAGATATCTCCATTCACGCCGCCTACCTGTGCCTGCAAATACTTATAGTTGCCATCTTAGATAGATTTGTTTGTGATAGTCGGATTCTTCAAGAGAGCGCATGCTCGACACCTTGAGTGGTCCAAAAATGCAGCACCACTGATCCAACAAAGGGTGTAACTTATCTGGGAGGGTAGCCCAAGCTCTAGCTAAGCCCGGACGGGGGGTCGTTTCTGGGTGAATGTGCTAAGCACGAAACCATATATTAGTATTAAATAAATGCCCGAAACCCACTACCATAACCTACAAATAAAAGAAAACAGCTCTTTCCATAGTCTCCTTTTGCTCGCGAATTCTCAGCTCGTAAATTTACATTATTACTATACCATTTAAATGATAACTGTTCCTCAAAATTGCCCAAGAAACATTTTAAATGCAAACTGGCTTCATCAAAGTTTTAAAAAAAAATTAAAGAAGGTAAACGTAAGTGTAGTGTTTTATTGATGCTTCACTTACAGCCAGAACCACTAGAAAACCAAATTGCCTTAAACATGCGCTCTACCAGTACCGACAAAGCAAATTCATGCAGCTTTTTATTTATGGTTAGAAAATGCAGCAATAAAACCTTTTTCTTTTAAATGTAGCATTAGGCTCTATGCAGGCTTTTGCGCGTTTTATGGGGATCCTGAGGTGAATTTATGAAAAGGCTGTAACAACTTTCTCCAGTCAGAGGATTTCGATGTTGCATGACTGTTTTAACGTGAGGACTGCAAAAATGTTTTAAAGAGGCTTTAAAAAAACCCCAGGGATTACGTGTCAGATATACTAACGGGGCAATTAACAAGTCATCGGATCGGATGCACTGATCTAAAGATTGAATGAACATTATATTATCATGAATGTCAATGATAATTCTGAAATATTTTCTTTTCTCTTTTGCCCACTCTCCTCTCCTTTTCTCTCTCTGATCCTTCTTGTCATTTTCTTTGTCGAGACAAAGACATCTTTTTCGATCTCGCACTTTGCCTTTCTTCCCCCCTCTTTCTAATAAATAAATTTTAGAAGAAATTCATCATAAAATGATGTACTAAAATATTCAGATTTGAAATTCTCCAAAGGCTTGTGCTAATCAACCGCCACTGCAGATAATAAAACGAACTTTATGAGAATATCATTTATTGTAATGATTGTCAGGTATTTCCTTATGCTTTTATTTTCGTCTTTCTTTTTCTCTTTTCCTATATTTTTATCCTTGTAATTTTTCCTCTAAATTTTGATCATTTCGCTGTTTGTCTTTTATGTGCTTTCAGAGTACCGACAGAGCAAATTTATAGGGCTTTTTAGCTTTTTAACTATTATGTTTAAAAACTTAAACAACAAAACTTTTTCATTAACATGAAAGTCAATGATAATTTTAAAATATTTTCTTTTCTCTTTCGATCAGTTTCCATTCATTTTCTTTTTATGATTGTCCTTTTCATTTCCTTTGCCGACACAAAGACATCTTTGTCTTTCTCGTACTTTACTTTTTCTTCTTCTTTTTTGACGACGCATTCGAATAAATTCTGGAACAAAAGAATCATAAAATGCTCTACTAAAATCTCCATAGGTTTCCAATTCTCCAAAGGCTTGTGCTAATTGAACGCCATCTTCTCTTACCTTTTATTTGCCTCTTTTCTTATATCTTTATCTTTGTAATTCTCCCTCTTCATTTTAATTTCGCTCTTTGTCTTTTATGTACTTTAAGAGTACGGACAAAGCAAATTTATAAGGTTTTCCAGCGTTTTAATTATGTTTAAAAAATGACACAACAAAACCTTTTTTGTCTTAAATGCAGTATTAGACTCTATATAGGCTTTTTAGCGTTTTATGGGAATCCTAAGACAGTTTTATGAAAGGGCTGTAAGAATCTTCTCCAGTTAGGAACCCTTGATGTTTTATGAATGATTTAATGTGGTAACAGCAAAAATATTTTTAAGAGGCTTTAAAACAACATACTCAAAAGCTTGTATGAACCTTCTCCAGTTAGAGATTCTTGATGTTTTATGAATATTTTAATGTGGTAACAGCACAACAACATCCTCAAAAAGTTAAGTTAAATGTAATATTA
>MU181984.1:773671-791047 GCA_016904865.1 Pissodes strobi
TGATAAAACTTAAATGTAGCATTAGGCTCTATGCAGGCTTTTTAGGTATTTTTGAGAATCATAAAACAGTTTTATGAAGAGGCTGTATGAACCTCCTCCAGTTAGCGGATCTTGTTCGTTTATGAATGTTTTAATGTGGTTACGGCAAAAATGTTTTAAGAGGCTTTAAAGCAACCTCCTGTAGCCACCACATAATAAAACTATAAATCTTTTTTGAGTGATTTCGTGTCAGCATATCAATTTTGAATAATTGCCGACAGGGCAATGAATAATTCATCAGAAGCAGTTAAAAGCGCTTGTGTTGCTCAAAACAAAATCTAAAGATTGGATGAACATCATATTATATCGCCATGAATATCCACGATGATAATACATTTTAAATTCTCAAAAGGCTTGTGTTGATCAACTGCCATTTAATCATTGTATATCCTAAAATAAACTTCACGATTGATTATAAATATTGTTAAATATCTCACTTGTTTTCTCTCTCTTTTTCTCTTTGACTTCCTCTTTTCCTATATATTTGTCATTATGTTTATCGTTGTAATTCTGTCTTTATTTTCCCCATTCTCGCTTTTTGTTTTTTTTTTCTGTCTTCTCGTTATCTTCTTTTTCTCTTCCCTTCTCTTTTGACCCGTTTACTCATAAGTTAATTAAGGTTTCACAAAGTGTAGATTATAAATAATCCATGAAAATTAAAACGAAGATTCATATCCCCAATCTGAAAGCGCGACATTCCAGGCGAAGCTTGAGTTGCGGTATAGTGTTTTGTGATTCCTCAATGGCTTTGGACTGTGTAGAATCACGTGATATTGTTGCGAAGCTTATTATTAGAGCTTCCTTGTAATCGTTTCTATTTTATTTGCAGTGATTGGTCCTATCTTATTCACATTTTGGAAACAGTAGACTGGTCCTAACAAGCATATGAGAGTACCTACACAAAATGTTAATATGTCGCCGGCATTTCAAATTTATTTATTTTTTTAATTCAAAACTCTATAACGAGTACTTGCAATGATTTTTAATATTATACTCCGCAATACTATAACTGAGGCTGTCGTTTCTCTGATTGGGGGGCCTGATTACTTAATTGCCGGTTAGTCCTGCTGGCAATTAGCAGGAGCGTCGTATCCGCCACTTATTCCAATTTTCTGGTAATCGGTTTTAAATTGATTTATAGCCAGTTTGTCCACCAATTAATTGGCCCTTATCCATTCCAGTTCTCTCAAACTGGCGATTAATTTTATGGTTCCGATGTTATCGCAAATAAATACTTAAAAATAAATAAATAATGGCCTGCTGATTTCAAGTGACGTGAATTGTAACTGAATCGCAAAAAAGGGAAATAGCAGGAGTCAACTGAAAAAATTAGGAAATTTGTAAAACTCGAAGTGAAGCGGTAGGTAAGTAAAATCCAAGTCCGGTCGATACAAAAAAAATAAGTATTTTAAAAAATAGGGAAATAAAATTGAATTTGTTTGCTCTATTATTACTTGATTTGAAATTTTACAGAGTTGATGTATTAAGCAAAATTGTTTAAAATCTTTCCCAAACCGTAGGTTCTCTCGTCTCGATATAAATCCTACTCTCCTCTCCGAACGATAAAGGAAAAAAATTACACAGTTTTCATATTAAAAGGAAAATATAAATCGATTCTAGATTTAAAACTAATTATGAATTCAACATTCTAGATACTACAGCAAATGTTTCCTTGGGGGAAAGGTTTGATAAGTGCGACGAAATTTTTAACACGATTCTATATGGCATCATTTGAAGCGGTGCTTGAACTTGGATGTAGCCTTACAAGTCTAAAATGATCGTGGTCTTGATAAAGATATCAACGGTAAAGAGTTATAAGGAGAAGAGTGTATTTACAAAGATTTATTTCCCACGCCGGATCTGCTTTTAAAAAAAATTGGGATCAGATTGTGAAAGCCAGTTTAGTATTTTCGTTTCCTAATTTTGCTACTGCCCTAAAAACATTTCTTACGTTACCAGTTTCCATGACAACTGGTGACACAGCACTTTTAAAATCAAAAACTATAGAAAATTATCTATGAACCACTTTCCAGTTTGGCAATAGTAATAATAGAAAAAATGCTTTATAATGGATTAAATATTGTTAATGTTATTGATGAATTTGCTACTATGGAAGGGCGTCTATTTTTTCCAATTTGGTGAATGACCAAGGTCTTAATATTTATTAATAAATTTATTTTATGTTTATAGAGAAATGAAAATGTTATTTTATTTAAATAAGAATATTAAAGTTTTAAAAGTACATATTTATTTATTTATTCGTGATGCTTAGTTAGGGGCAGCATTTTTTTTGCACAAGGACACCAGACCCTCCAGAAACGGGCCTGGTAAACTCTAACAAAAGAAAGTAGGTTAAATCGCTTCATGCAGATAGAAATAGGACAGAATGGGATGGAACCATTATTGACAGAAAACAATTTATTAACAAGGCCCAAACCATGTCCATAATATCACTCATCAAATAACCCAGTAGCTCAGCAATATATTTCAATGGATAAATATCAAGATTTACCCGATCGCTAATCACCTCAATCACATCAAGCCCGAAGTTATAATTACCAAAAGATGAATTACGGACGTCGTCCAATCCATTTAGGTGAGATTAAATCAGAAGGCAACGCAATGCATATAATTCAGCGTAGCATTTCATGCAATCCTCTTGGGGGTGGACAGTGAAATGCACCCCAGGTCGAAAAAGATACTTTTAAATTAACACCGTCGTTACCCGGACAAAAGAACATTTTTCTTTCTGGGCGGATGTTTATTTGCTTGTGGCGTGTCTGGATACACTCCATATATTTTGCGATGTTACATTGCTTGGTTTTTTATAGCAGTAATTAGGACTAGCTTGCTCTGGCTTCCGTTAGATTTTCTACAGTGTCGCTAGCGCCTCTCTCTTAATGAGGTAGCGGAATTATTCTTCCTTTTTTTCCCAGCCTATTTGCCTAAAATAGAGCTGAATGAGCACTTCCGTTTCGTTCTTGGTAGAAGTAGCATCGCGTAGTGTAGCGGATTTTTGGTCGCCATTGGTACAAACCATTGGGGACCTCGTGGCGAACAGTCAGTGACCAAGGAAGAATTGGGCGTCCCCCATCCACGCAGGTACTGTGACCGGTGGGGGGGGGGGGGGGGGTACCGGATGCTCCAGTGCGAGACAATTTTTGTCTGTGCCGTTCATGTTCATCCGCCATCTTAGCATGTGCCTTTTGTAAAATGTGAAAAGTCAGTGTGTGAGATATGACTTAGAATCAGACCCACCCCAAACACACCCCGATTGTTCTGGCATATTGTCCTTGAAAGGAACAGAAGCCAATAATCCATTTGAGACAAGACAAGAGTTGAATGAGATTATCGGATTTTATTCATAGTTTTGACAATGCCTTTAGGTTAGGTAAATTTTCCGATTAAATTATATGAATTGTGGAATGATAAATAACATATACAGGGTGTTAAATGAGACATTTACACATCTGAGAAAATGCTATACCAGATTTGCTTCTCATATTCCTAGCCACGTGAGCGTGAACTAAAATCAAATAGCTTAAATCCATGAACAGGAAGAGGTCTTTATATTTGTAGTAGATAACTGATTTAGATATAGACCACTCAGGGTCATTGAGCTTAAATTGAGTCCTCAATGAAATAAATGGTATAAAAGTGTGTAATTTTTTCGACGTCTGGAAGCTTATAAGCCACTTTCCAACGTTTAAAGCAGCTATAACGAGAAGACTCACTTTAGAGAGGGGAGGTTAGCCCTTGGTGGAAATACCCAGGAGGTAGCAAAACCGCATTTGACAGAGCTAAAGGCATAAGTTAAAGAAGAAAATCAACGAACTAAGGAGATGCCAATTTAGTACTTATATAGACTATCCACTTATATAGACTAACCTAAACTAACCCTTCTATTTTTTTTTAGAAGTTGGAAAATATATTTTAATGTACACAAGGGCCTTAATTGATGTTGTCGCGCCCTGGTAGTGCGTAACTACGGCCAAGCCGACTCGCTAAAAACCCTTCCCCTGTATTCACAGCTAATGGAACTGCCGGAGGCATTACTTCAGGGGGCCTTCCTTTCTCTATGTAGTCTCTTCCCTGCTACGTTCCCTTTCTTCCAGGCATTAACATTTCCGTTATACACCTCCAGTTCTTAGCTGTAGCACTCCAATATTTTCTTTTGCTATAGGTACTTGGGTTCCCGTCTCGGGGTCGCTCTTCTTTTCTCCTGTTTTCTCTGTTATTTTTTCTCCTGTTTCTCTGTTATGTATTTAAATACATTTGTGTGCTCTGGATCATCCATGTGTTCCCAAAATTATCCTGTTTTTTGATCCGTTTAAGATAGGATCCAAACACCCTGTGGCCTGAAATCGCCTGCATGGAGAAATGATCGACAGCCCCCCACTTTCTGTTAGTCCACATCTGCATGCTTAGAACAAAATGTTTAGCCCATCCCTGGTATTCTAACCATTTTTCATTCCAACGAAGTCGGAGTCTGTCCTTTGCCTCCCTTCTTCCAGCTTTTCCAGATTCTGCCATTTCCATCCTTTCCCGAACCAGCAAATCCAGAGGTGGCAGCCTTGCCACCACCTTCACCACGCTTCTTGAAAACTGTTCTGTATGCTGCCTTAATCATGAACCCCAGCCTCCCAAGCAGTCCTCGGTAGTGTGCATATTTTAGGGCATCCTGCCACATCCGAGCGCTGTACATTAATTGTGATATCACTGCACTTGCCAGAAATCTCCTTTTACATGAGCTTGGACCTCCTATCCTAGGGGTTATACTGGAAAGCTGGTTGATTACTTTATGAGCTTTATCGGTATGTGTGCTGTCATTCTCAGGTCCCTATCCAACTAAACTCCCAAATATTTGGCTTCATTACACTCTTGTCGCAGACTTGGTCTATATTTAGTTCAATACTTTTGAGCTTCCGTCTTCCGGCGATAATTACAATTTCCGTTTTATGTTTTGCAACCGTAATCCCCATGTTTCCTAGCGCGTTTTTTCTTTCGATTGTGTCCCATTTCTATCTCTGACCAAAAGCGCTAAATCATCCGCATACGAGATAGCAACTATGCCCTCCTCCATTTCCCGAATACGTTCCAAAGAGTTGGCCCATTACCGAACCCTGCGGAACTCTACAACTCATTGTGAAATTTTCCCATTCTGTCATAATGATCTTTATCTCCGACAGATATGAAAACAGATACCCTCTCACATTTGCTGTAATAAGTGCCTCTACTATGCCTCTCCAGGGCGCTGAATTAAAAGCATTTTGTATAATGAGCAGAATCATGACGCACATCTCCCTGTTTTTCACTGCCTTACTATCGATCTTTTCTTTAATTTTCCTACCTACACAAGAGCATCCTCTGTCGACTTTCCTTTTTTGAATCCGTATTGCCTTTCTGGTACAAGTTTTTTCCCCTATTTCATCCTCCAATCTTTCCTTTAGGAGAATTTCGAGAACCATTCCCAGAACATTTACGAGACAGACAATACGATGTTTTTCAATTAGCACTAATTTGGCGGTCCTCCATATATCTGGAAAAACTCCCTGGCGCAGACATTGGTTATACATTTCCAGAGTTTGTTGTGGGTTGCTGTCTATAAATATTTTGACTATCCGGCCCAAGGGGCTTTCTTTGGCTTTAGCTTATTGATCGCAATGTGCAGTTCCTCCAGGCAGAAGAGTAGGTCATCATCCATCTCTTCTGCTACCAGCGGCCATTCCATTCTTTCATGGGTTGGAAATAGTTTTTGCAGTTGTTGTTTAACCGTCTCCCTTGTAGGTCTTATATTTTGGCTAATTTTCAACTTCTTGCATGGTATTTGATATCCTCTGCCCCAGATGTCTTTCTCTAAGTCTTCGTATAGTTCTTTCCATTTTTCTTGCTTACTTTCCAGAATGAGCTTCTTCAGTTTACGTTTAGATTGTTTGTACATTTCCCTAGCAGCTACAATTGTATTTTATACGCCCGTTTGACGCGTTCTAGTCATGGCTCTCCTTCTGTGGATACATACGTGTCACCAGTCGACAAATCTCCAGTTTCTGTGTTCACAGTCTCTTTTCCGAAGTTAAAGAAGAAAATCAACCAGCTAAGAAGATGCCAATATAGTACTCATATAGACTATCCAAGGAATGATCCTTTTGGAAGTGCGATTCGTAAATCCAATTCCCTGCGGTCTTTGCAGGTTAATGTTTCAAGATATATCAACTCTATTCATAAAACCTTTTTTAGTGCAAACATGCTTTTTTATATTCTGCTGTTACATGGAAGAGCATTTAACCCCTATTTTTTAAAAGCGCTCTCATATTAATGGAATCGTGATTTTCCATAAAAATAATGTTCAATTCAAACAATTTAAGCTGAAGTTACGGCATCCACCACCATCGGGTTTAATGACGCGCGAACGACAACGACAATACAACGCTCGGTTGTTTCATTAATTTGGGGGCTCTCGCTATTCCGATTATTATCTCAGTTTTTGTGCCCCGCAAATGGCCAGTTTGATAATTAGAATGTCCCCCGAAAAGACAGAGAGATTTTTCTTTGTTGGCTCGAATAACGAGAACGCGCTGACCGTGAGTAATACGGAGAATTAGCGAGATTAACTCCGGATGCTGCGGAAAGTCGGGTAACGTATAGTGTTTTTCGGATGAAGAAAGCTGAGTTAGTCGTTTTTCGTCCCAAGCGGCATTGCATGTGTAGATTGAATTGGTTTTATTGTCCTAATCAGTGCTTATTTTATGTATGTTGAAAAAATTGTTACTGTGATGTGTTTAAGATGAGCTAAATGTAGTAACTTAATATTAAAACATAAATATAAATATCTACAGGTGAACGAGTTGAGCTCAAGTCGATTCCCTATCAAGGCGACAAATTAAATTAGCAAATTTCAGTTATGTGAAATAAATTACTGCCATGAGCTTTACAGCCAAATATAGTAAAAATTAACTCAATCAGCTATTCGGACACTAGCCAAATGAATTATATAAGTAAATAAAGACAAAAATAAGTACCTCTTTTAAAGGTAAGCTCGATAAGCAAGATAGCTAGTTAGCTATAAACAGTATGACAGACATCAAACGGCCTACAGTCGTTCAATTATAAATTCATTAATTAAAATGATATATACCGATAAGCTATACCTATACGGTAATTAGAAGAAAAATTGGAAACAATCTCAAATAGCCCAGAATACGAAAACGCGGAGGCAATGTGGCAAACTCTTAATACTGTTGTGATCGATACCAAAGAGGAAGTAACTCAACAAAATACCAAAGATATCAAAAACAAGCAGTGGATGTCTGATGAAATGTAGTAAAGGAAAGGAAGATGCTCAGAAGAACAGGCATAAGCAACAATGAACAAATAATCGAACACCAAAGTTGAACAGAGATATTCAACGATTGAGTAGACGAGATAAAAACCAACACTTGCAAAAAATCTGCTTTGACATTGAAAGATTGCACAACACCAATGAAACACGGGATTCTTTCCAAAGAATCGAGACAATCACCAGAGAATTTAGGCCAAAAATATGAAAGATAGTATACCAAAATGGCTGATTGAGATCTTGAAGTAGGGCGGCTATATTGCAAAAAGTTTTGCGAGAATGAAGACTTTGAACAGAAACAAAACGAACTGCCTTTCATTAACGAGGTGGAACAAGAACCTGACATTTTGAGGGATGAAGTAGAGCAAGCTATTCGCTATTTGAAAGACCAGAATAGCTCAGGCGGTGATATAATAAGCGCAGAAATGCTAAAAAAACTTGGTGAACTCCGCATCAAAATCCTGAGGAGGATATGTAACAACATATGGAAAACAGGACAATGGCCAAACGATTGGAGCACATCGACATTTATCCCATGGCACAAAAAAAGATCCAATCAAAAATGTACCAACTGCAGAATCATTGCACTTATCTCACATGCTTGGATGTGCGGTCATGCTCAGAATGCTCCTTCAATGCCTCAGATGCTTTTTGGGTTGACAGATCCCACAGGAGCAGGCTGGATTCGTCAGTGGCAAAGGCACAAGAGAACTAATCTCAAATGTTAGACAACTCATCGGAAAAGCAAGAGAATTTGCGAATGTTTCTTAGACTACAACAAAGCATTTGACTGTGTCAACTGGCATAGGCTTTGGAAAACTCTCTTAGATATAGGTACACCTCAACATCTGGTGCTTCTATTAAAACATCTATATGAAAATAGCACTGGAGTGATCAGACTAGAGGGCAAAACCTCCCAAACCTTCAACGTAAAACGAGGAGCAAGACAAGACTGTATTTTATCACCTTTGCTATTCAACATTTATAGGTAATGCATCATTAGAAAAGCCTTGGACGGTTGGGAGGGAGGCATAAGTATAGGCCGCAGAAAAATAAATAACCTTCGCTACGCCGATGACACCATACTTATAACAAAGGATGAACAAGAAATGTCGGAAATTATTGAAAGAGAAAGAGAAAGTCTGAACTTGGGCTTAAAACTAAATCGACAAAAAACAAAGCTAATGGTAATAGACCGCACCAACATAAACGATATAGTTATAATTGAAGAAATATTTTATCTGGGAACTCACATAATCAGAGACGGAAATGCATCTACCGAAATTAAAGGCGAATAGCTCTGGTAAATACTGCCATGACAAAATTAAACAAAATTTTAAAGGACAAACAAATAATAACAGTTAGTAAAAAACGCAAACTTGCCAAAACCCTTGGCTTTTATACTGGGCAGAAGCGTGGACCTTGAAGGCTACAGACATTGCTAAACTGGATAGCTTTGAAATGTAGGTTTGGAGAAGGTTCTTGGGACTTCCTTGGACTGTTCATAGAACCAATGTGTCAATACTAGAAGAACTAACAATTAATGTAAGACTGCCATCCATAGTAAGAAAGCGAATTCTCAAGTTTTTTGAACACATGAGCAGGAGGAAAGATGATAATCTGGAAAAACTAGTGATACAAAGGAAAACTAAAGGTACGAGACCTAGGGGACGATCTCCGAAGCGGTAAATGGATCAAATGAAACGCTTCACGGGAAATTCGCTATAAGAAAATATGAAATACATTCCAGATACCGTGAGATGAATCATAAGGTCACTACGCTTCAATCAATGAAGTAAACGACTAGAGAGAGAGAGAGAGGGATACACACGGTAATTAACCCAAGTATCAATTTAAATGCTAGTTAGATTAGATATCAGCTTTAAAATGGTTTTAAAATGGTCGGTAGAAGTACTGGGGTTTTATGAACACCTTCAAACATGCTAACAGTTCTTCAAGTCCATTTATTCTTAAAAATAAGTTTTAAAGCAGCCTTGGCAGCAATAATATTAAGTGTCCATGGACTTGAGATCGGTTATTCTTATGTTAGCTTTAAGAAGGTTTTTGTGTCATCAATCTTAAGCCTTGTTGATCTTCTGGAGGGTTTAAGGTATGTTTAGTTTTAAAATAATCTGTCTTAAGACTATAGCTTTAAGTTGGATTTAAAACATATTCTTTAAGCACTTCATAAAACTTGCAGTTTTATATAAGATAGCAATAAAGCTCAAGTCTTAGATTGGTTACTTAAAAGACTGTATTAGGATTACTGGGAAAATATATTGCTTCATTAAGGCCATATAATCTTTACAAAATCCTGTTGGACTTTCTATTGCTTTCTTAAACCATTACTTTAACTCCTACCGTCCAGAGCTCTTTTAAAGCGGCCATCTTGTCATTCTGTCGTGATTCAGTAGCGGTGTTCAATATAATTTCCTTAAAAATGGAAAATATTTCACATAAATACTTACAAGTTACAAGAAATGGTAATTTCAAAAAAAAAAATGCAATCTTTAAAGATAATAAATGAAAATGTAGATCAACATAAAACTGGACAAAATTTGAGGTTATGGTGATCTAATTGGGCGCGGAAAACTTGATCGCAGCGCTAGAAGACTTATGCGACACCGTGATAAGACCAAGTAGTTTTATGAGCAGGCCGAGCAACCTTGTTCAAGACTAAGAAGCTTTACTCTAAGGAACAGTTAAGAGTAAACAGTTTAATTACAGTAAATAAAAGGTTATGACAAAACTAACAGGATTTATGCCTTCTTTCTAAGAAACCTTGAGGTTTTAAATGATAAGAAGCCATATTTTCCAAACAGCACAAGCCTCCATATTGGAAATAATTTAGGGAGGTAATATTATTCAATAATTTTATCAAAATTTCGCAGTTCCTACCTTAAAAAATACGAGGATTTTAACATACAATACAATACATACATACAATATAAGATGACAAGCAAACATTTTTAAGTTTGTTTACAATAATTAAACCTTGTTTAGAATTAGTCAATAATAATTTAATTATTTAAAAAAGCAGTAAATTTAAGGCGCTTTAATTTTTAGAAGGTATCTTTCCATATTTCATCGAAAAAGTCGACTGCGTTATAATTTTTGTCTCCCATTTCGGCGAATTTACCAGATTTTGGTATTGCACTTCCTCCATGTTTATTCTTAGGAGTTGGAATGCATCACCGACTCGACGCCATCACATGACGGACATTTGTTTGATGTAACTGGTTTACAGGTTATGATAATTTTATCTAAAGATGTTATAAATCTAAGAGTTCTTAAACTCATCCTAATCTTATATCACTATAAATCCTATGGTTTTAAAGGACACTTGCTAAAAGTTTTATGATTGCCTTGAAGGCAATGGTAAGAGAATCGATTTCAATGCAAGTTGGTTTTAAACAAGCTTTAGGATTTGGTCTTGAGACCCTCATAGGAGTGGGCCCTTTGGCTGTAAGAGAGCCTTTATCTTGCCTTCAAGAGGTTGTCTAGAGTAGAAGGTTTTAAGTGAGTCTTATTCATTTGGCTGTAACAACGTCTTGAAAACCATATTAAAGCTTCTTTTGTTACTTGGGAGGCAAATGACCTACAACCATTTAATTATTTATTTATTAATTAAAATGATATATATTGGTAAGCTATATACGGTAATTATGGCTCACTACCTTCAGTCACCTTGCTGCAAATCCATTAATCAAAAGGATATAAAACGGCAAGAAATATACGGTAATTGAGGCACTGCGCTTCTCGCGTAGTACGTGTCCGCCATGTGGGTGCGTCGCCCTGACAAAAAAGTCTTCGATACGGCCAACTGACGGCATGAAATTGTACCTCACAGAAGGAATGCTATCTCATAGAAGGCATTCTGTCTCACAGAATGAATTCTGTCCCACAAAAGGGCCCTGTAGGTAAATGATAAATAACTTTAGCCATCTTACATACAAACATACCTTTAAAAAAAAGGGGTCACCACGCTAGTTCATCACTGTTTATAGACGATATAGCCGATAATTTTTAAAAATATAAATTCTACTTAATTTGCTTCATACTGCAACGACACAATCAGGCGATAATTAGCCCTGTGGGTCAATAATCATCATCATCATCATCCAGCCTTCTGCGTCCAAAGTTAAACATAGGCCTCCTCTAAATTATTCCAGTTGTGTCGGTTCTGAGCTTCTTGTAGCCAGTTGCTAGCGATTCTTTTGACATCGTCTGTCCATCGTGTAGGTGGTCTGCCTCTACTCCTTTTGTCAGCTCGTGGTCCCCACTCTATCATTTTTCTGGTCCACCGTCCATCAGTCATTCTGGCCACATGGCCGGCCCAGTTCCACTTAAGCCATTTTATGCGCTTGTGACACCTGTCCTTCTTCTTATTTCCTCATTTCTGACTCTATCTCTGAGAGTCAGTTCCAGTAGCGACCTTTCCATTCTTCTTTGGGCTATTTTGAGTTTGGTTGCTGTGGCCTGGGTTAAGGAGAGTGTTTCGGCACCGTAAGTCATGACTGGGAGCACGCATTGGTTGAAGGTCTTCTTTTTTAGGTGATTTGATATGTTGCTCTTGAAGATGTCTGATAGAGCTGCATATTCAGCCCATGCCAAGGTAATTCTTCTTTGCAGTTCAGTGGTTTGGATTTCATGACCTAAGTATTTATATTTGTGGACTAGTATTATTTCGTTACCACCGACCTTTATGTTTTCACTTGGTATCAAATTTGCTATGAACTGCGTCTTTTCAAAGTTCATGTTTAAACCGACTTCTTTGCAAACGGCATCTAACTCAGTAATCATAGTTCTAATTTCTCCCAAGTTGTCTGTTATTAGAACTACGTCGTCGGTAAATCACAGGTGGGAGAGCATTTCGCCGTCAATACAGTTTCCTTTGGTGCCCCAGTCCAACTGCTTGAAAGCATCTTCCAGGATTGCCGTAAACATTTTGGGAGATAACGTGTCCCCTTGTCTAATTCCTCTTTCAACTTTTATACATTTTGTATCTTTATGCAATCTTACAGTCATGGTAGAATTGCTGTATATGTCTTTAATCAGTTAGCTTTCCTCCAGCGCTTTCATTACACTGTTTATTTCGATCGTATCGAATGCTTTGCGGAAGTCGACGAAGGCCAGGACCAGGGCTCGGTTGTATTCGATGGATTTATCTATAAGGCCTTTTATACAGTGAAGGTGGTCGTTAGGGCCAAAGTTTGACCTAAAACCCGCCTGTTCCCTAGGTTGATAAAAGTCCAATTTTTTTTCTAATCGATTTGCTATTATTTTGGGAATAGCTGTAGAGGTGGTTTAACAGGCTTATGGGTCGGTAGTTTTCAAGATCTGTTGCATCGCCTTTCTTGTGTATTAAAATGATTAGCGCATTGTGTCATCTTGTAGGTGATTCGCCTTGGTGCAGACATAAGTTGAACAGTACCTTTATTTTCTCTAAAAGTCTGTCCCCTCCAATCTTTACGGCTTCTATAACAGTACCGTCTTCACCCGGAGCTTTATTTCTTTTCATTTTCTTTAGTGTGTTTCTTATTTCATCTGTTGTTATATCTGGCATTTCTTCCGATCCTTGGTCAACTACTCTTTTTCCAGAGTTATCTAAGTTTTCTGTTTGTTGCTCGTCAAGGTTTTGCCGACTCTTGTACAATTCTGTATAGAATTCTTCTACTGTTGGTGGTCATAGTTCCATTTTTGTCTTTTAATTTGATTATTTCTTTTGTGCCATTGTTTAATTTTCTCTTTAAAACTTTGAGACTTTTATTATCGATCGATCGTTTGTTGGATTTGTTCATTTTTGTACTTTCGGCTATCTCTTCTGATAGATTTGGATATCCTCTTGCTTATCTTTCTAAGTTCGTGATGTTCTTTGTTCTTATCGCTTTGCATTTTTCTCCTCCCTTCCATTAATGCTGGTGTTTGAGGACTTAGTCTATTGGTATTTGATTTCTTTTGGCAATGAACTTTCTGGCTTTCCTCTATAGCTTCCAGTATAATGTCATTTAAGATGTTGACATCTTGGTCTGTGTTTTTCTTGCTTTCGAGGATAGTGTTGATGTGTTCTTGGAATGTGTCTGTATTTTCAGGGTCTGTATAGGTATGCATTTCTTTTTAATCATACGATACCTCTCTTTTCCAAGGTCTATTTCTATAGAGGCTCTCACCATTCTGTGGTCGCTACCCGTTGAAAACTGGTTCAGGACTGTAACATCTCTAAACATGTGCTTCTTGTCGGTGATGATAAAATCAATTTCATTTCGTGTTTTTCCATCGGGGCTCTGCCATGTCCAAAATAGCAATGATAAATTCCGATACGCAAAACGGCCTGCTCGCCTTAAGTATTCAGGCGAGAAGGGGTATCAATTTTCTCAAAAAAGAATATCTACCACCTCTGTCAAGTGGCGCTCCAAACGGATATACCTGTCGAGCAGGTTGGTACTCCGTAAGTAAGGTCGTGAGAAGTAAGGTAGCGAGAGTATCGATAACACAGATCTACCAGTAAAAGAAGAAAATCGCAATACTGTATTTAATAACATTTACAACGTTACACTGTGCGATAAAAATGGCCTACCAGATCTCCGGATTTGACTCTACTTAATTTTGAGCGATAGAATATATAAATCAAACTAACGTGTTATAAGACAATTCACCGGCTTATATAGAAATCCTTTAAGTTTATTCAATTTGTAGGCTAAATATAATAAATTAATCCTTGTAGAAGTAACACAATTATGCACAAAAGCACAATACGTACAGGGTGGCTCGTTTAAGAGAGGCCTATACCTTAACTCGAAAACTACGGGGGTTGGAAAAAAAAATTAAATACAAAAGTTATTCCTAGTAAAATGATCTTTATTTTTTTTGTATTGTTTTAATCGTCACTTTTTTATATACAGGATGGTCAAAGTAAGTTACACTTTTTTAAATGACACGCCCTATATTTTATTACATTTTTGGATTCTGCTTAAAATTCTAAGCATATTTGATGTATGATGTTATACCTCTAGTGCTAGTAGTTTCACAGCTATAAACAGTTGAAAATCGGTACTTTGACTACTTTTCACCTTGGTAGCAAGAAGACCGTTAGAGATGGAGTAAAATTAATTTCACATTCCTATCTTAACTTTTCAAGAGCTATCTGACGGTATTAATTGGCAGGTGGTACCATGGGTACCAAATCTGGTACCTCGGTAGGTACCGTCAGTAAGCACCATCAGATAGCTCTTGAAAAGTTAAGATAGGAATGTGGAATTCATTTTACCCCACCTCTAATGGTCTTCTTGCTACCAAGGTGAAAAGTAGTCAAAGTACCGATTTTCAACTGTTTATAGCTGTTAAACTACTAACTTTAGAGGTATAACATCATATATTAAATATGCTTAGAATTTTAAGTAGAATCCAAAAATGTAATAAAATATAGGGTGTTTCATTTAAAAAAGTGTAACTTTCTTTGACCATCCTGTATATAAAAAAGTGACGGTTAAAACAGTACAGAAAAATTAAAGATCATTTTACTAGGAATAACTTTTGTATTTAATTTTTTTTTCCAAACCCCGTAGTTTTCGAGATAAGGTATAGGCCCCTCTTAAACGGGCCACCCTGTACATACACCTTTATGCAAATATGAATGGTAATACTGATGGTTATTTATTGTAATTTATATGGTAACACCCAAAGCAACCTATCTGCAGGTAGATCCCCTCAGACTCATTTGCTAATAAAATCCTTTGTTTGCGGCAGACTTGCAATACAAAACAGGGTAGAATCTTAAAGTATAATAAGAACAGCTGTTGCGAACCCTTTAAAACTCACAAAAAAAAAATTAGGACCACTCTGTTGGCGTCTTGCCCTTATAATTAGGCTTTATGACTCTCTCTCAAACATCCGGAGTTAAATTATGACAACGGTGATCGCTGAATCTCATTGGCTTCTACATATATTATGACACAATTGCTGTAAAATCGATTGGTCAAATCAGCTTGATTGAGTAGGTCTGCTCGGATAATAATGTGAAGCCACCTAAAGAGAACTAAGTGAGCAAACAAAGGAAAGAATAATCGAAGCAAAGTGATCCAGACTGCTGAAAACGGAGCTATATTTTATATTATGCTCCTATTGCCCCTCACCAAGGCAGAATTATGAATGAAACGTATTAATTAAACTCGCCATTAACAGACTGGCTGAGCGGAAATTATGATCCAAAATAAAACTAGACTTGCAGCGTTTTATAAGCAAACCTAGAAGTTAAGCGCAGCGTCAGCTTTACAGACAGATGCGTTTGCCGTTCACACGCTGTCTCCCTGCCCCTGCCCCTTTCCCCCCACAGGCCACTCGTTAATGAACAATTAACAGTGTGACTTGCTCGACGCTAATTGCGGTAATAGATTTCACACACCAAATAGTGGTAAGGTCATCCACTGTTTATTTTAAAACGGACGCTTTTCTGGCGATTAACACTAACTTACTTTGGTTTATTAAATTTTTTTACAATTTTTTATATATATTTTTATGTGCAAGTCGTTCGGTCAAAACTCGAAATCACGAAGTTTAAATTAACTCTCTGTATAAAAGGCATCATTATTTCTAAAGTGCTTTTTTTTTGTACAGCTTCTTACGCAGATTCTCCTCAGGTAATCGGTTTTCTAAAAAAAAAAACATTATTTTTCAAGAAAAAAAATCAAAAACCTTCATTTTTCAACCTACAAATCGATGCTTTTACTTTTTCCCTCAAAAGTGAATTTTCCCTCTAAATTCCCTATCGAATTTTGTCACGACTTTTTCGGAGCCAGTACGATTCAAAGTGGTCCCTTTTTCAAAAATATACGCGCCCAAAAATACTCCCCCATTTTCAGATTCTCGCCAATTCGAAAGACCGTCAAAGAAACGTGTCCAGAAAATTTCATCAAAATTTGTTAATTTTTTCGACAGTATATCAAAGCAATTTTTTTAAAAACTGCACGTGTGACGCAATAATTCGAAAACTGAAAATGGTAACGTCAAAAGCAAATGACCGTTGGCTGGCCCTCACTGTTGCCTAAACTTGTGCCAAATTCGTACACTCCACTCTGAGCCATTTTCGAGGGAAGTAAAGTTTTCACTTTACCGGCTCAGATTCATTTACTATCCAGGAACGCGCCTAAAGTAAACTCGAGCCGACTTTATCCGAATGTGCGTTATCTAGCCAAAACATGACGCGTGATGGATCAGTGTCATTCACTACCCAACAAAAATAAGTGCGCTGAAGAGGAAGTTTTCACATCCAAAGTTTCAAATTTGCGTTAGTCGTAAAACTCCCCTAATGCGAATTAAGGCCATTATGCAACAACAATACAACGTGGAGATTATTGTTAAGATAAAAATATCTACAGCTCTTTTGTATTATATGCAAGCAAAGCTAATGAGCGGAAATGATATTACGCAAATAATGTTTTATTTCAGATTTAATACATACGAAAATATAATGAGTTTCACTTGGGTGCTAGGATTTACATGTAAGTACATAGAATACATGTTTAGTTTTATTCTCTTATTTTATTTTTAGTGTCTGTATTGATTAATATTTGTACTCATTTCAATTGTTTGATCAGGTTTTTATAGTGAAATAAATATAGTTTAAAAAAACACGCTCATTAACAATCAAACTAAAAAACAAAAAATAATTCTTAATACAGGCAGAAAATAATAATGAACGAAAAATATTAATATTATTGTGAAAAAAGCGTGGAGCGCTTTGTGCTATATTTTATGTACTATAAGTCTACAAAGTTTGAATGAAATCTGACCGTTTAAAGTGGGCTAAAATCGGTAACTTGTCCTGTTTTCACACCCTGTATATTAACCGATCGTAACCAAAAGCAAGATGCTTCGAGGGTTTGTGGACCTCTACCTCTATGACAAATTTCAAGTCGCTATTTTCAAAATTTCCTTGTTTACACGGACAAAAACGCCAAAAAACGGTAACTTGTCCTGTTTTCACACCCTGTATATTAATCGAT
>MU181984.1:793840-812188 GCA_016904865.1 Pissodes strobi
AAAAAAAAAAAAAAAAAAAAACAAACATACAAACAAACATACATACAGGCGAAGCTAACAAAAGCGTGTTAAAAATGTATTAAAAAAATGTATGCAAAAATTAAAATAAATAAAAAAAACGATGTGGTTTAGTTACAGAGGAAAACAATGTAAAAAAAATAAATAAAACATTAAGAAAGTACGACTTTCAGAATAAGAGCTGAAAATGACCACCTAGTTTTTCTATACAGTTTCTATTGGAGGACGATAAAAACGATCGAATTTTTGTAGCGAAAAATAAATTGATACGCTACTGGTTTTTAAGAGTAAAAAAATATATGCAACAGTTAGAGCAAATAAAATCAAGAATGTGTTTCAGTTCAATAGGGAAGAACACAATTAGAAACAGAGCAAAACAATGTAAAAAGAAAAAAAAAAAAAATATAGCTACATCAAGTAAGTACGAAATTCAGAATAAGAACTGGAAAGGACCACCTAGATTTTCTATATGGTCTCTACTGGAGGAGGCTTAAAAATTATCGGATTTTATAGTGAAAAATAAAATGAAACGCTACTGGTTAAAAAACTAATATGCAACAAGTAAAATGAATAAAAACAAGGATATATTTCACTTCAAAAGAGAATAACATAAGTATAGAAATAGAGCAAAATAATGTAAAAAATAAAAAATAAAATAAAAGGACGAAATTCAAAATAAGAACTGAAAATGATCTCCTAGCTTTTCATTATGATTTTTATTGAAGAAAGCGTAAAAATTATTCGATTTTTTAGTGCCAATAAAACTGATAAACTACTGGCTTTTAAATGGAAAGAAAAATGTAACAAGTAACAATTAAAATAAATTCTAACGGTGATAAATGACTCAATAACTTCCTCATGCAATTAGAGTTCTTGGGCTAAAAAAAAAAATATAAGTAGAAACAGGCAAAAAAATAAAATGTTCATTTCAGTGAGAATTAAACTCAGAAACGTTGATAATGACCACACGCGCTGTTTATGGAAGGGGCCTGAAATTGATCGGTTTTCATAGAGAAAAATAAAATGATACGCTACTGGTTTTTAAATGTAAAGTAACAATTAAAATAAATAAGAATAGTGACGTGTGACTCGATATTTTTGTAGCAATAGCCATTTTAGGCAGGAAGAAAAACATAATAATTAGAAATAAAGTAAAACAATGAAATCTATCTTTTCTATGATGCCGTCTGAATTAAAGAGGCGATCGCAAGAGAAAAAAATAATTGAATTTAAATCTGGCCATCTCGGAGACTCACGTCTACCTACACCAAATTTTCGATCCTCGAGCATGCGCATTTGGCACAAGCTCAGTGTTGTTCTAATATTTCATTTATTTCACTTCACTCATGGCACTCCGCTCGCTTCGCTCGCTCCGGGGGCGCAACCAAACAGAACTAACCCAAGACAATGGCCAAAATTAAGAAAAAACAACTTTGAAAAATATATGAATTGGCACGAATACGCATGCTTGAAGGCGCAAAATTGGTGTTGGAAGACGCGAATATCTCGGAGTTCACGTAAAAACAAAAGTAAGACATTAAAAATAATTAAATCCCGTAATACGCATTTCAGAATAAATGTTAAAAATTCTCCTCTCGGCTCTTCTATGTATATCAGTTTATGTTTTAAACGCACCCAAGGAAAAAGTCAAGTGACTTAAATGCGGTGATCTGGGAGGTCATGTTAAATCTATACGGGCCCCCTCATCAAAAATAATTCAGGGTTTTCTGTTGCGTTTTAGAAGAGTAATTATTGCACTTAACTTTATGCAATTTGATTGTGACTTGGCATTAAATATGGCAAAAAAAACGAAATCGCGACCTGCCAGACAAAAACACTTAGGTATATTTCATTTATCGTTAATTCATTCGAAATTTGGAAGATTAAACATAGGTATATTACTTAGTAATAAAACATATCCCAAAATTACCTTTTCAATGCTTTCTTTGGTGATTTTGCCAAAGTTTTGTTTTATTGAACTATACGATTAGGGCCTTCGTGTTTTATTTTAGATATTTCAGTCAGAGTTTTCCTCATTATTTTAATTCCTCGATCTCTTTTAATATTTCCTATCTTGATTTGTGTTTTGCTTCTCTCAATATTTTTCCCTTAATCTATTTCAATGATTTGTTTGCTCGATCTATGTATTCTGTTTTTTCATCTATGTATTGTTATGTTCCCTTAATTCACATTTTATTTTTTTGAGATATACGATCAGAGCTTTCATGTATTTTTGTTATTTGTTAATCGACCTTGTATTCTAGATTATAAATTTTCTGATTAAACTGGTTATTAATTAATTGAGACCTGTATCAAAATAAGCTGTTCAGTGTTTTATTTCTTTAATTGATTTTCAGCAGGAGGCTCGACTGAACACAATAGTGCCAACATTTCATATCCTAAATTATATTTTTAATTTTATTATCGATATATCATATTTCGCTTTCGATAATTCCCGGTTAAAAATAATATTATTTAACGTTACAAGTAAATCCATCACCTTCATAGTTAATTAATGATTCGTGGGTATTTAATTTGCAAATAATTTCAAGGTAGAATTTTAAGATAATTAATTGGATCAATTGCTTGTTATACCCGTCATGGGCAGAGTTTGTAATGTTATAGCGACCGCCCGACTTACCAGATATGGATTCAAGTGATTATTGAATAACTGAATGACTTTAAGTGATAAAACATATTATTTTTAGAGTCTGAATAAATTTGAACTTTGTTATATGTGTCCTTGCTTTGAAAGGTATTTATTTCGCTTCTATGTGCCATCCGATGTAATATGGAAGTATACTTGAACTGGTCGTAACATTGCAAAGCGTGAAACACTAATACTTTTTATTTTATTTTAGATGTTTTCACTGCATTTCTTCTTCGAGAAAGCGGCGCTTCAACAGATCATCCGAGGCTTAACGCCTGGTTCAAAAGTTGCCAAGAGAAAACTGGTGCCAGTGATAACGATTATGAATTGATTAAAATGAGGAAGATACCATCGACGACAGAAGGTAAAACTTGCTTGAAAAGCATATATGGTTAAATATTTTTGTCTAAGTACTGATGATGTAGTGAAAGTCGACAGGTAGCAGCACCGGCAATTGGTCAGTAGGGCGGTAGCCAAAAGTTGTTCTTTGTTAATCCAAATTCAAAACATATCGTAGTCTATAGTATCAGTCCTTATTTCTCTGTCTTTGGTTTGGATTATGATTGTCACAACTTTACAGGCGAGGATCTACGTTCGGTGCACTTTGCTGGGAGGTGCAGCATGTTGGTTGTAGTCACCTGAAGCCTCTTATTATGAAATGAGCACTAAGATGAAATGCATTTGTTATTTCAAGCAAAATAGATATAGATTTGTAGTCAAAAATCGCAGTCGTTCCACCCAGAACACGTTTTTCCAAATTTCACATAAACACAATGGTGTGACATTTTCTTCTCCTTTATTGAGATGTGTCATTGTATTTTCTTTCCAAGGGAGAAGCATCAGTTTTCCGGAATGTAGGTTGCCAACTGTCTTTTCATCTTTTATGAGGACTTCCTGATGATAGTTTTTCAAGTTTCATTCAAGTTATTTCTCCTGCACGCGATCGCCTCCACCCTCGTCTTCTATGCCTTTCCCATCCAACTAAACCTTCAACTTCAACTTCACCTTCGTTCCTTTTAACGTCTTCACTTCCATCGTTCTCGGCATTCTTTCTGTCTACTTCTACTCCTTCTCTTACATACTGGCGCTATTTTATTGAAGTTTCCACTAATATAATAATAATTATTACAACTTCACGATAATTTCAGGTGTCTGCATGGTGGAATGCCTCTTTAACAAACTTCATATAATAGAGGACGGGCAGTTTAATAAACGAGGATTCGTAATAACCTTTTCGCCAGTGGTCAGGGGCGATTTGAAGAAACTATCCAAACTTAAGGAGATCGCCACGATATGCGATCAAGATATCAACAGTGCTCAATCTAGTGAGGAATGCGGTGTCACCAAAATGGTGCTGGACTGTTTCGGGCGGAACAAGGACAAGTTGAATTTAAGCAAAACATCTCAACCAACATAACATGTATTCTTGTAAAAAATTTGTAAATGTACTGAATTAAATACCTATAATACTATTCATCAATTTTTTATCGTTTTGATCAAGAGTTGAAGTGAGGCATCCAGGTTTTTTTTTTAAATGAAATTCCAATTTTTTACACTTTCTCTCATAATTAGGAAATGTTATTAATTTTTGAATCAATTGACTACCTTGCACTTTGAGTTTAATAAAGACGTTACAATTTTGACCAAAAAATCCATACATTAAATTTGCAACTTCTCGAAGCTAGTGAGGAAGAGCTCCATTTTGTTGAAAATATTCTTGATGCATTTCTCACAACCCAAACTATAGGGTTATTTTTTTGGAGAAACTAAACATTGGAACTGTATCCGACTGTAATAAAATTGGGTTTTGTCCGTTGAATTTATTAAATACGGAAAGTAGAGGCAAGATGGGGACGCTAAGAATGTATATTAATAAATATAAAATAAATAATTAAAAAAGAAGGCCTACAACGTATTTAGCATAAAAATATTTGGTTTAAGTCGCAGGAAAAAACATTTTTTAAAAGCTGAAGAATATTCCACCTTGCCCTTGAGTAGTTTTTAAACAGTCCTTAAGGAGAAAAATTATGTACTAAAGGTATCTACACGTTTTTGGTTTAAGGTTAACATAGGTACATCATCTTACCTCATAACTCCTCTTGTCCCTAGTTCCCCTAAATAAATAAATAAACATAGTAAAGATAGCTTAAAAATATTCGCTCATTTAGAAGATGGTAAGGTAAGTTCTCAAATAGTCGATTTTCAAAATAGCCTATATTTTTCTAAATATAAGGCACGAAAAAGGTTCGAATAAAATTTTTTTATTTTTTTCACGTAAGTGAATGATATTTTTAGCAAAATATTTGTAGATCAGGGAAAAAACTTATTGAACCAAACTTTGCTATTTTAAATGGAACCCTGTACATTTTTTACGAAAGGTAGCATTTTAATTCACTCTTCAGATATATAAGATATTACATGTGTCAGTTTAGGTATAAATAAAATAAATAATTAAAGGGTATGAAAAACAAAACGAATCTCGACATAAAAAGAGAAAAATTCCATAATAATCAAATTTTATTAAATTTTGATTCTATATATAAAATAACAATATAATGCTCCAAAAAATAATAATTATTTTGAAACCACTTAACAATAAAACAAACAATATTATAATTCTTGTGATACGTAAACGTAACTGCAAACGCTATATTACTTTAAATCAGCTTGCAAGTGCAAGGAGTTGGTCTTGTAAACGTTTTTCTTAGTAAATGTTGTTTTTACGGTCCAAAGAGAAAAAAACCGGAGGGTCCAGATCCGGTAAGGTGGTACACTGACTTGGAAATTTGTAATTATATTTAAATAAAATTCTGATATTTAAGGGAGTTGACACCTACATAATAATAATAATAATAATAATAATAATAATAATAATATTAATAATAATAATAATAATAAAGTCAAGATATCCAGAGGTATTTTTCAAGGAGACTGTTTATCGCCTGTGTGGTTCTGCCTGGCTCTGAACCCTCTTTCTACGCTATTGAACAACACGAATATTGGGTACATACCTAATATCAGGAACAGGTGGAGGTTATCCCATCTATTGTACATGGATGACCTATAAAGTTCTTTGCAGAGAACCAGATTGAATTACACTCTCTAATTAACACCCTTATTACCTTCAGTGGAGACATAAACATGTCGTTTGGATTTGACAAATGCGCCATCATCAACATTAAAAGGGACGCCGAAGAAGATCAACATCAACATATCGACCATATGCACCTGAAGAATATGTTCTCCGAGAAGTACTTAAGGTTCTGAACACCAAAACTTCATCTAAGAACCAGATCACCGCTTTGACCATCTGGGTAGTGCCTGTCTTAACCTACATCATTGGTATCCTTAAGTGGTCTGATGCGGACCTAAATGGACTCGACAAGCTATCCCGGCGACTGATGATCAAATTCAGATGTCTGCACATCAATGCATCGGTTAAGAGGCTATACCTTCCCCGAGTAAGTTGTGCAGAACCGAGGCGAAGAACATAGGGCAACAATTGCTAAGATCCGAAGATGGTCTGATGAGAATAGCAGCCCATGAGGATCAAGGATATACGTCACTGGATCTACAACACCGCTATTTCGACTTCGACATAAGCTCAAGGCAGGCAGGAAGATCAAGTCAACTGGATGAAACAAGCCTTACATGGTAAGTTTCTAAGAAGTTTAGAAGCGTACAACGTCGATAAGAATGGCTCGGCGCCGGTCACCTCTAACCAGAAACCGAAGAATTATTTATGGCCATCCAGTACAGAGTTATCAGGAATCGCAACTATGAAAAACATTGTCCAAGACTTGACGTAGATGACAAGTGTAGGAAATGTGGAGCGGTGAGTGAATCTATAGAGCATATCATCGCAGGCTGTAGATCACTCGCAGATAGCGCATACCAAGGACGTCATAATCAAGTGGCCTAAATCATCCACAAACAGCTGGCTCTCAAGAACGGACTCCTTCAAATATGCCTTACAAATATCAGCCCCAAGCAGTCTTGGAAATAGATACTATTGGGACAGGCCTGTAATAACGGATAGAACAGTGGACTACAACAGACCGGACATCGTTATCATAGATAAGGAGAAAAAGACTGGAATCATCATTGACATAGATGTGCCGCGATCTCATAACGTCACAAGAACGGAGACAGAAAAATCACAAAATACGAAAACCTTGCAGTAGAGCTGAAGAACGCCTGGCAGCTGACGAAAGTCTTCACAATCACATTGGTAATTTCAGCTGAAGGGATCACTTCGAAGAATCTCCCTAAAAATCTTCAGGATCTCGTATTATCCCAGAACATCATGGTATACGCGCAGAAGGCAGTTATACTTCAGACATGCCATATAACCCGCAAATTCCTGAACGGAGCCTGAGCGGGAGGAACTGAATTGTTTCTCCACCAGGTTACCCCAGCCTAGTAATTAGGCTAAATCGTCGATTGTGCAGTAGAAACATGATTAGTGCACTTAACAAATACGCCTTGTCAGCTCTCTCCTATACATTTGGATTTGTCTACAAAAACTGATATCGAGCTAATTGAAAGAATTACAAGAACAACGTTGACAAAATATAGAATCCACCACTCAAAGTCAGTAATCGCAAGAATGACGCTGCCAAGGACCCCTGGTGGCACAGGAGTTACAGACTTCAATTTCTTGCTGGAAAAACAAGTTCACAACTTAAGAAAATATTTCCTTGAAAAAGCCGATGTTTCTCTACTCCATAAAGCAGTCACTTTTGCGGATAAATGATATACACTATTAAATCTGAGCAATCCCCGGAACATACAGGAGATAACAAAATCCGAGCATTTTGAATAAGTAATGGATACTTGGAAACAGAAGACCCTGCATGGGAGGCACCCTCATGAACTTGGCTCTGAGGATGCCGACACACCTACGTCGAGCTATTGGCTGACTCATGGCGATGTATACCCGGAAACAGAGGGATTCATATTTGTTATTCAGGATCAGGTAATCAAAAATTATCTGAGATATATAGTCAAAGACCAAGCTGTGAAAAATGAGAAATGCCGCAAATGCCCAACTAGTGCGGAAACAATTCAGCACATCACGGCTGGATGCCCAATACTTGCCTCCACCGCCATAATTGTGTGGCTAAGATTATTTATCAAGGGCTGGCACATAAGCTTAAACTTGTTGGCAATAACACACCATACTATAGGTACACACATCTCTGAAGCTATTCTAGAAAATGAAAATCACCGCATCTACTGGGATAGAAACATTATAGCAGACAGAAATATACCAGCGACAGCGAACCGGCCGGACATCGTTTGGATAGATAGGCAGAGGAGGAAAACTTGACTGATTGATATCGCCATCCCTAATAATAGCAACTTGCAAAGCACAACTACAAGTAAGCTTACTAAGTATGCAGATCTTGCTCATGAATCAAGACAGCGTCTCCATTGTGTCTTTGGTAATTTCATCTACAGGTATTGTTCACAAAACGCTATCAGTCCACCTCAAAACACTTGGGCTCCATCCAAACATAATAACTACACTGCAGAAATCTGTCATCCTATCTACCTGCAATACAGTCAGGAAAGTCCTTAATTTACAATAATCAGAGTCATTTTGCCACAGACCGATGGCCCATGAAGACAGCATGCACACAAGCGAGAAATAATAATAATAATAATAATAATAATAATAATAATAATAATAATAATAAATATCTTTGTTTCAAATTTGTTGCAAGAGGATAACAAGGTGAAACGACGTCACAATAGTCAACAATTTATAGCTATAAAGTCAATATAAATTTTATTGTATTAATATACATTGCTTTTCATGCTGAAATAATCATCAAAGCTATGCGGTTCCATTTGGATTACCAATTTTTTTTACCTCTTTCTTAAAAACGTTGTAATTCAGTCATTGGGGATTTTTACCTGGGAAAAAGGCGGGAAGTTTTGAATATTTCCAGGCTTGTAGGTTTCGTGGTTCCTAACTAAAATCCGTCAAATTCACAATTCGACACTTGTCGACGGCGCCGCCATCTTGCCAAGATGGCTGCCAAAATTGGTATTTTGCAAATATCTTGAAAACTATGTATTTTTCGAAAAAATATGTAGAGAGCAAAATTAAAGAAGATAAAATTTCCTACAAAAAAGGTTTTGTGAACATTTTCGCTAAAGGTAACTGTTTAGGCACAAAATCCCTGGAAATTTTACAATTTTGCGCAAAGTATCATATATAGCCGATTTTTCGAAATCAAATATGCCTAGTATGGTTCACTAAAATTATTTTTGAGGCTTTCTATAATTTTGTCATTAATTAGCTCTAGTTATTAATTTATGAATAATTAATTTTAATTTCCCCTGGGGGCCTAATCCACTAGGTAAATAAAAACCCTAAACTTATCTGTACAAGCCCGACGGACCTGGCTCATTGATGTCAAAGTCGATTGTGTCTGCTACGCTGGGCTCAAGATGGTCTTACAATTCGTCGAACTCTTCATCTTCAGCCACCAGAGGGATATCCACAGAGAACTCTAACACCTCTTCATCGGATTCGTCGAGTGACACTTCAGTGACGTTGTCGCAGTATTTTCCATTGCAGTTCACAAATTATTGAACATTAATCCTGCTTTTCTGCATCCGCAGGCTTTACCACAGTTGTTTGTCTTGCCTTTACAGGATAAAAATGCCAATAGGGACTTTGGAGCTGGATCTTTCAACGTTGTTACTGGAATAATGCCTGTTCTTGTTTTCTTCCAACCCCATTCTTCGGCGTCTTTGGTACAACCATACCATTGCTGAACCTGGTGGTAAGTTCACAATGAATGCTGTCGTGCTGCTGCTCTCGTAGGTGGTAAAGATGCCAAATTAAATTTACTTTTTGTTATCGATTTCACAAAACAGTGGTATCGATATTTATCCAGATTTATGTTCTCTCTGTCTTTGCATCCATAGAGAGCAAGAAGAAATGTCTCACCTGCAATAGCAACTTCGTCAGCGGTGGCATGCTTGTTTTGAAATACTTCTATAGAAGCTTGTAAGTCTCTACGTTCTTCAAGAGTTGTTAAAGTTTTCGGCTTCCCTTGGTTGAATAAGGCCGACGTCGTATCACACCCACTTATTGCGTGGAGGAACAAGATGATGTTCTTTACCGCTTCGACGCCATTTAAACTCTGCGACGAATAGATGCTGTCGACTGTTTTTCCTCTTCCAGGCTTCAGGAGGTATACATTATGGTAAGCCTTGCGCAGTGCTGTCAACAGAACAATGAGGTCGACATCCTCTCCAACAACAACAACGTTTTCATATGAAGACGACATCTCGATTGCCGTATTTATTATTAATGTGTCTGCGTCTTCTGTAGCCTGGATGACTGTGAAGTAAACTTCTTCAAATTTACGTTTCAAGATGGATATAAAGCGACCTTTGTTTACATCGTTTGATAGGAAATTTGTCTGTGAGACTGTGGGGGGTCATGGACTCATGAAACAAAACATCTGCTCTATTTTCTTTGTGATCTCCGCTGTCGTTCTGCGCTTTTCGTGCTTTTTTGCAGCGTCTGAAGATTAGCCATCGAAAACAACAACCGCATTTGACTGATAAGAGTCTTTGTACATAATTTACGTAACTGTTGAAAATTTAATCAAATATTTCATTTGGGTTCCAAACAACTCGCTGCAAGAATTATCCACCGTCAATTATCTACACTTTGTTAAGTCGAAAGTGAATGTCTGTGACTGGCAGTAGGGATTTCGCTGTTTTTCGCATTCCGGCTTCAGAAAACAAGGACAATGGGTACGGAGCCAACTCATACTGCAGATGCTGTTCAAGTTCTTCATCGCTCTGTTTTGCTACACAAAGTCTCTGGAAAATGAGTAGAGGGTCAATGGGTACCACTTTATCATCAATACGAATACTCGAGTTCACTGCTCTCAGGGGCAGTACTTTGTCTTTGCGTCTCAGAACCACATCACCAAAGTTTTTCCCAATCATATTATTTATTCCAACTTTTCCAATTCGCTCAGCATCAAAACAATTTATTGTTTGATCTCCAGATTAGGTTTCTGTAATTCTGGTTTGCGTTTTGTTTCGTTTTGCTTATTATGAGTGCCTTATTCCAAAGCGAATAAACTTTAGTTATAAAATATGCTCAGCACATGCTATAAATGTGAGTCTGTGCTAGTGTCGGTCCGGTTCATCATAAGCTCAAAATATTACGAGAATTCATGATAAATATATATGTAGATAGATAAAGCAGTTTATAGAAGTTAACGCAATATGTTGTCATAAATTGAGCTCTTATGTCTAAACGATTAACTTTAGCGAAAATTTTCATAAACCCATTTTTGTATGAAATTTTATTTTCTTTAATTTTGCTCTCTACATATTTTTTCGAAAAATGCATAGTTTTCGAGATATATATGCAAAATACCGATTTTAAACGCCATCTTGATAAGATGGCGGCGTCGGCGGCAAGTGTCGAATTATGCATTTTATGGATTTTAGTTAGGGACCTCGAAACCTACAAACCTGGAAAGTTTCAAATCTTCCGGACTTTTTCCAGGTAAGCCCCTTTTTTGATCCCCAATGACTGAACTATTGGCCTTCTATTCTTCTTATGCATAACGGGAGTTTATTATACAATTTTATGCCCATATATTCTGGGTTTTTCTCAGTGATTTGTAGGCGATGCATGGGGTAGCTTAAATGTTCTGCTCTATCTACTATTGTAGCGACTGCTATTTGAGGCAACTTCTACTGACAAACATTAAGCACTCATTTATAATGTACAAACAGCTTATATAGCTTTTATTATGCAAAATCATCCGAAGATAAAGTTGCAAGCAAAAAATATATACCAAAAGTATCCACACGTATTTGTTTTAAGTTTAACAGTTTAACATAATCTTACCTCATAACCCCTTTTGCCCCTAGTTCCCCTAAATAAATAAATAAACATGGTACAGGCAGCTTAAAAATGTCCGTTCATTTAGAAGATGCGAAGGTAAGTTTCTAAATGGTTGCTTTTCAAAATATGCCATAATTTGTTTTTCGTTTCCAAAAAATATAAGAAACGAAGAAGGTTCAAATAATATTTTATAATTTTTTCAGGTATGTGTGTATATTTAGATAAATATTCCTGCAAGATCAGAATAAAAACTTATTAGACTAAGCTTTGCTATTTTAAATGGGATACCCTGTATATTTTTTATCCGGAAAGGTAGCATTTTAAGAAATTTTTCAGATATATTTATTTATTTATTTATTTAAACAACAATGAAATACAATCAAATAAAGAAAAAAATACCTACAACAGAGACAATAAGTGCATGTGTGAGCATTTGATGCCTTGATATAACATATTATATTATGTGTTATAAAGTTTATAAATAAATTAAATAATAAAGGCTACGAAAAACAAAATGATCCTCGGGATAAGCACAAAAAACTCCAGACTCGATTTTCATTAAATTTTAATTTTAAATATAAAATAACAAAATACCAATAAAATATTCCTAAAAAAATAATAATTATTTTGAAAAACTCAACACTAAATAAACAATAATATAATTCATGTGATACGTAAACATAACTGCAAACGCTATATCAACCAGCTGAAGGAGTTGCTCTTGTAAATTGGTGTCTTAGTAAATATTGGTTTGACAGTCCAGAGGGAAAAAATCCGGAGGGTTCAGATCTGGTAAGGTTGTATAGTGGACACTAACTTTTTAATTATATTTGAATAAAATTCTAATAATTACCGGAAATATTGACAAAAATGTAGGTACATATAACAGTTGCAAAAGCATGCTATGATAAAGTTTCAAGTAGGTACTTTTTACTAGTACCTATATTGGCGACCAAATATCATTTAAACTTCTTTTTTAATTTGGAGGAGGCTTCATTTTTGTCAAATTTTTATAAGATAATAATAATAATAATAATAATAATAATAATAATAATAATAATAGTAATAATAATAATATCTTTATTGTCATAACCATTCAGTTTGAAGATCGACAAACTAAACCCATACTACATTCAAAAAGTTCGTCAAATACAATTTAAAAAAATAAACAAACAAAAAGCAATGTTGCAGGTCAATAAAAAGACTTATACAAATTTAAAATTTAAAATGGTCATAAACACATTAACACTAACAACATTGAACACAAATACTACATATTACAATATTATTCCAAGGAGTAAAACTCGTTTTCTATAAGAAACTTTTTGAGTTGATTTTTAAAGGAACCTGGACTTTGTATATATTTCAAGTGTACTGGTAACTTATTGTAAACCTTAATACATCCCACTAGAGGACCCTTATGGAATAAAGATGTATGATGAGGAGGCACAACCAAATCTTTTCTACCTCTGATATTAATATTGTCAGAGACATCCCTATTTCTAGAAAAAAACCACCATTACTTCGAACAAACACAGAACACACATAAATATATAACGATGGAACTGTCACAATATTCAACAATCTGAACTTTCTCCTGCAAGATTCTCTATAATTCATACGCAGTGCAACTCGGACGATCCTCTTCTGAGCAATAAAGACTCTATTGGCGTTCCAATTTGAGAAGCGGTACCAGAACATAATGCTGTACGATATTATGCTCTGGACACCAGCAAAATAAAATGTTCTAATTGTACTAAGGCCAACCTGATCACGCAAGTACCTGATTACATAAGTGGCAGAAGCAATCTTCGACAAAACGCAAACTGTAAGTTGCTATCCAACAAAAGTCCTAAGAACTTTACAGACTTTGACTGATGTACACTTTTGCCATTTATACCGACGTAAAGCGATTCCGTACTGCATGTTTGCTCTGAAAAAAAGAAGCCCAGTCTCATCCGAATTCAGTACAAGGTCATTGGAACTACACCAATCCACCATTCGACCCACTATCTCAGTCGAACTTCTGCACAATAATAATTTTTCAGCCGAAGACACAAGAAGTATCGTCAGCAAATTGATACAATGATGTTATGTCAATTTTTTTATTTAGATCATTAGCAAATATTAAAAACAATATTGGTCCAAGTATTGATTCCTGTGGTACACCCTTGCTAATTAATTTATAAGAAGAATAAGTCTCACTCTGTCCAGAACCAACACACACAGTCACCTTCCTTTTAGTCAGGTATGACTCAAACAGCAAACTTGGCAAGCCCGTAATGCCATAGCGCTCCATTTTACACAGCAATATTCTATGATCTATAAGGTCAAAATGCTCGACTTAAATCGAAATAAATCACCGATACTAAATTATTTTGACTGAAAAATTGCTGTCATTGTAGATCTTTTAGGAATAAATCCATGTTGACCAACAAAAAACAAATTGTGTGTCATAAAATAATTCAGTAGTCTCAAATATATTGTTCTTTCAAAAACCTTCGAGAATACCGGTAATAATGAAACAGGTCTATAGGTGGACATATATCCTCTCTGTTACCTTTTTTATGAACCGGAATCACTTCAGCTACCTTCAGTTGATCTGGAAAGTAGCCGGCTTCAAAGCAACCATTTATTATATTCGCTATAGTGGACAAGCTACAATGTCAGCAGCACTCTTTACTACGCAAGCATGGTAGATCATGCACACCTGCAGAGTATTTTAACGGTAGCAGGTTAATAACACATGCAACTTCTTCAGGTGTTGTGGGCTCCAAGAAGAACGAGAAGGGTACGTCATCAGCCATATTACATAAATTGATTTCATTATGGGTTGTGGTCTGCTTGCCAACATCAAATTGGTCAGCAAACAAACTTGCTGGGGTTTCAGGAACTCCAACAATAATTTCATTAGGTACTCATAATTTGTAAGCTAGATTTTTTTTGCTTTTAGTACTATTTATCAAATGCCAGGTCGCCTTTGTTACATTTTTTAAATTTTGTATTAAATTGTTATTATAACTTTGTTTATATGGTCTAACATAGCCTTTAAATTATTTTCTTTTGCCCTTAAAGATGTAATAGTTGACCATCCTTTGTATTTATATATAAAATGCATACAATTCTCGAAGATCCTGTGACCACTCTCGGATCTCATTAGTAACCCACATTTTTGTTGAAGCAGACGATTATTGTTACTGGAATAAAAATCTCATAATAATAATTAAATATATTGGCAAACACCTTATAACGCTCATCCACAATCACTGCATCATACATCCCATTCCAGTCCTCACAGGCTATGGCAGCCCTAAAAGCATCCAAGTTCCCCTGACCGAAATGTCTCCGACAACATGTAACTCTTTGTGGTGATACAGTCGCATTTAAAATATTAAGTGTTAAGAAAATAATATTGTATTTATAAATCAACGTTTCCTACGCTGGTTATCGTAATTTAAAGAAATCTATTGGCGCCGTTAAACATGTGTCGTTTAGTCGATCTCACTTATATTTCCCCCCCACCTTGAAAGAACTTACTTTCAAAAAATCAAGATGTTAGCTGATTAAAATATAAAAGCCAGCAACTTAATTACGAACTAAACCTAAACATGAACATTGACGCTTAAACTGACACGACATATAAAAAAACAAAAAAAACTACAACACTAAACAGTATTTGTCTCAACTGGCAAAGGGCACAACTTGGAAAATGAACGGGTAATCTCACCACGTAAGGTTTTTAAAGTAGCAACCCTGCTGATTCCATCTGCTCCTGGGTAAAGACGCACGACTCGTCCCATTAACCAAGTCAATGGTGGAATATTGTCCTCCTTGACCAAAACCAAATCACCTTCGTTCAAATTGTCCTTGGTGTGTTTCCACTTCACACGATTTTGAAGCTCAGCCACATATTCCTTGCACCACCTACACCAAAAGTTTTGCTGCATTGTTTGCACTCTTTCGAAACGCGAAAGCCGATTTTCGTTTACACTAAGCACGTTTTGATCAGGTAAAGACGTTAGTCGTCGACCTATTAAAAAATGCGCAAGCGTGATAAAATCCAAATCATTAGGGTCAGACGACATCGGAGTTAATGGGCACGAGTTTACGATAGCCTCAATTTGACATAAAACAGTTGCAAAATCTTCGTAACTTAAATTATGATTGCCAACCCCTCTTTTCAAATGATACTTGACCGTTTTAACTCCTGCCTCCCAAAGGCCTCCAAAGTGAGGCGAGTAGGCCGGGATAAAACGCCATTTAATGCCCTCATTTTTAACCAAATTTTCCAAATCAGAGTGATTGTTTTCCAAAAAAACGTCCAAGTTCCTTTAATTGCGAATGGGCTCCCACAAAATTCTTCCCATTATCAGAATGGATTTCGCAAGGTTTTCCCCTTCGCGAAATGAATCTCCTTAAGGTAGCCATAAAAGCTTCAGATGACAAACTTGTGACCACTTCCACCATTGCACGTGTCGTGAAACACACAAATAGACAAATATACCCGTTGTATAATCTATTACCTCGACCTTGTGCAATTTTTAAATTAAATGGTCCGGCATAGTCCACCCCTGTAATATTAAAAGGAGGCTGAATTGTCACACGTGAATTGGGAAGATTTCCCATTTGAAACTCTAAACTTAATGGCTTAACTCGAGCACAAACAATGCAAACATGTATGATTTTTTTTAACTAGGTTTCTTCCCCCTATAGGCCAATACCTTTCCCTTATTGAGCTCAAAACCATTTGAGGACCTGCATGTAATAACACTTGATGCTCTTTCCGAACAATAAGTTTCGATAAAACATGTTTTGAACTTAATACAGCTGGAAATCGTTTAGCAAAATCATAATTTGAAAGACTTAATCTTCCACCTACTCTTAATATGCCTTCTTGGTCAATAAATGCATTTAAACTTGATAATTTTCCCTTTTTTATAATCTGTCCCGTTTCTACTAAATTTAATTCCTTTGAGAAATATTCCCTCTGAGCAATCTTAATTGATCCTTTTTCTGAATTGTTTAATTCCCTCACAGATAACCCACCTAAATAGCATGATTCCTTGGACTTACTATTTTTACAATTATGGATAAAGCGCAAACACCAAGCAAAAACTCGTTTCAATTTATCCAAATTTGAAAATCTGTTAAACAATTCGAATGGAATACCTTCAACATTTACAAAGGTCTTTACATTTTTTCTCGTTTCTGGAAGTTCGTCGATACCAATTATATCCACATCATTAGCCAAATATTCAAATTCCTCCAGCCAACTAGGACCATTAAACCACATTTTATTGTCCTTTAATCTAGACGGAAAAACACCCCTGGAAACTAAATCTGCCGGATTTTCTTCCGACCTTACATAATGCCAATTTTCAGAATTTGTCAACGTTTGGATTTGTGAAACTCTATTAGGCACAAACTGATTAAATTGATTTGCCGGTGACTTAATCCAACTTAACACCACAGTTGAATCACTCCATAAAATTATCTTATCAATATCCATTCTGGTTGAATCCAAAACTTCCTTAACAATTTTTGAAAGTAATAAGGCAGCTGAAAGTTCTAACTTTGGAATCGTTAGAGCCTTAATCGGAGCGACCCTGCTCTTAGCACACAAAAGCTCTGCCTTTCCATCATTGGAACTACTTATTGTCCTTATATAGATACAAGCACCGAATGCATGCTGACTGGCATCAGCAAACCCATGCAATTCGATCCTGACCCGATTATCACACAACACAAATCTAGGAACAGACAAACTATTAAATTCTAACATTTCTGTTTCAAACTTAAGCCACTCATTTCTTAAGTTCACCGGAATATTATCATCCCATGCTAACTTAAGCAACCACAATTTTTGCAAAATAATTTTTGGAATGATAATACTCGCACTTAATATCTGAGCAATGTCAGAAAGAATTTTTCTTTTAGTGACCACATGATCATTTGAAGATCCAATTTTATATGTGAAGGCATCTAAAGAACAATCCCAAAACAAACCCAATGTTTTTGTCTTTTCACCTTCTCCTAAATCTAATATAGAATTATGACCTTCTGTGCAACCCATTTTAGCTAAAAATGTTTCATTATTAGAACAAAATTTTCTAAGTGGAAAACCTGCCGATTTTAAAATGTCAATAATGTCACTACAGATTTGGATTGCCTCCTCAAGAGTTGAACAACCGGAAATGAGGTCATCCACATAAAAATCCTCAGCAATAACCTTTGATGCCTTTGCACGTGTGTCCTTGAAATCTAAAGCCAGTTGCTTCAAACACCTCACAGCTAAAAATGGACTTGACGTTAATACAAAAACGACCGTATTCAAATCATACATTTGAACTTCATTGAAGGGATCCCTTCTCCAAAGAATACGTTGATATGGTCTATGATCTTTTTTAACCCAAATTTGCCTATACATTTTCTCTATGTCAGCACAAAAGGCAATCTTGTTTTCTCTAAAACGCAATAAAATTGATAATAAATTATCCTGTATCTTGGGCCCAACAAATTGTAACTGATTAATACTCACACCAGTGTCAGAAAGTGCAGATCCATCATACACAACTCTCAGCTTTGTTGTAGCGCTATCCTTCTTAACCACCCCACGATGTGGAAGGAAAAATGATAATTTATTATCCTCATGACCGAGCTCATGACACGCCTTAGTCATATGACCTACCCTCTCATATTCAGCCATATACTCACAATATTTTTCCCCTAAAGAGTCACTTTTCTGGAATCTTCTTTCCAAAAACAATAACCTCTGTAGTGC
>MU181985.1:0-45788 GCA_016904865.1 Pissodes strobi
ATTTTTTATTTTTGCTCAGTTTTCGTAAAATATGATTTGACATTTTTTTTATTATTCTTTGTAATTTTAATGACTTAATGAAATTAAATCTATGTTATAACATAAAAATTATAACAATTTCCATAAATATCCCGCAAAAACGCAATTTCTATTTTTTTATTTTTGGAATTTGTTGGAATTTTGTGCAATTAGTTGTCATTTTTAGAAATTAGGTGTCGTTTTTTGGAATTCGTTGGAACTTTTTAGCATTTTTTGGAATTTTTTGTACAAATTTGGCCAGCGATTTCCTGCTCGATGATACCAAAGTTCATTAAATTAAAATTTTACTGGCGAAATACTAAATAAAATAATTCACTTAAATTTATGCTTATTTAACTCGCCATCAAATGAAGATGCCTCGGAATATGCATAATTTCGATTGGACTAAAAACACAGCCAAATGTTTTTATCCATAAAACGACGGACAGAGACCCACCTTCAGACAATTAGTTATGTATACAGTATCGAATTTGTAAAGTCGTAAAACAGTCGTAAAACTCTTAATATTGTTAAATCATTCTGGAGGTAATAAAAACAGCATACATTATCCCGTTCATTATTAAAAATGTAATCAGCAAATTTTTATGCATACTCGTAGACATATACTCCCACACTATTATGCAGATTGTTATGACGGCGATAATTTAAAAACAAATTTGGATGATAATTTTTGTCATATATTATCGTACGATCACAATACTTGTTTTCTTTAATGAACAACCAACATCGTTTTACTTTTAAATCCAGTTCCTCTTTATGTTGATTCATTTAATATATTATTATTCAACGGACGTTTATATAAATTCGAGTAGGTATAAGTCGATTCGAATTTTACGGTTGCAAACCCGAACGGGCTCCGAATTCGGTCCATCACCAAGGTAATATAACTCATGTGAAAAATAATTCCACATTGACGATATTGTCAATGTTACTTCCCAAATGTTTGGGAAGTAACAAGATAACAACGAGGCGATATGGTAATATTATTTACGTAGTTTACATTTACTCAATTAAATCGGGTTGAAATAATATATTATTAACCGAGGTTTAAACAAACACTATTAAGGGACAAGGACTTTAAGACGCGAATGAAATAATAGTTGTCTAAATCATGGTTAAGCCTAAGTATAGAACTTTTTCCACTTCTGATACATCTACCAAATAAGTTTGTAATTATTAAAGCATGTGTATCCGAAATAATCTATTATTTATTTCAATCAATACTTTTGCTTGGATATTATGTCAGGTAGGCTTGGTAACTGTCAATTTATTTTACGTGTCAAGTTTCTATTGATTTTGGTCAATAATGGAAGTAAATAATTCAATATTTTGACAGGAGCTGCAATTAAATGGGACACGCTATATATCTTAGTCTAAAAAGATAACATTCTGAATTATCTTTTTGAGATATATAACACACTATGGATATACTCTAAGGTTCTAACCCAACCGTTCTATTAAAACTTTTACTTTAAGCCACATTAGGCCATGAAACCAACGCAAGTTTAAATAAAAACAAAAATTAACGTGTGCAGTTTACACGCGGTAGAAGTGAGTCCTTCATAAAACTAAACCAACTGGTCACTCATCTAAGTACTAACCTCGCCCGAAGTTGCTTAACTTCAGGGATCCGACGAGAACTACTTTTTACTTTTTACTCTTAACAACCATGTAACAACTGTATAACTGTCTTCTATCTCATTCTCTCGCAGGCTACATCTTATAGATCTTTTTTTACTGTCGCCTTTTCGTTTCATCGATTCTCAAATCACACCCTTGCTAAAGAAGTTTTTACTTCAAAAAGCAGTATTTAAGTTACGTTTCAGCTTTTTTTGAATGAAATGCCAAGTAGTAACTTTATTTCCTTCATTTAAAATCACAATTCTATTTTTATTGAAATAGCACTGACAAGAGGTAGGCACTTATTATTTATTTTTCTGAAAAAGAAACTTTAATTAATGACAACGGTTGAAATAGTAAAATATAGTAAAAAAGTTAGGAAGACATTGTATATATTTTTGTAGCAGGCAAAGGGTTAGAAAAATAGCTCGCATAAGAAAGTAAATTAAAAAATATTAAAACATTGAACAAAATAGAAGAATTAAAGGAAACAAAATACCACCATTCACCGCAAATCGAGCCGCAAATGTTCGGAGGCTCCTTCGCTGTTATCCATATATGGATTTTGAAGAATTTATGACGTGTAATAGTTCTATTTCTGCAAAGGCTTAATGAACATCATCAAGCTTATGAAAACTGTTTGATTGGAGTATGTTCAGATATCCATCTGAATTAATTATATAATTTTCTTCAAAACAGCGATACACCAGTTTATTTTAAACAAACAATTTATATTTACTCCAAATTGATCTGATGAACAGATCATCACATGTGAGGATTGAATACGTTCCAATGTCTCATTATATCGATGTCTGTTAAAAATACCCCAACAAAATAATTAATTTACTTCATATGAGAAATTTGCAATTTAAATTAGTAAATAGATAAAAGTAACAATTAAAATGCCAAAACACAAAGGGTTAATATTCTGTCAAACTCTAGCGTTTATTACAACTTTTGATTCATAGTGATAAAAGTAAAACATTTAAAATTAACACTATTAACAAAACAATTCTAATAATTTTGATGTTCAGTGTAGCCGCTATTATTTTCCATGCAAGCCCAGAAGCCCCTTTTTAACGTTTCAATACTTGTAATAATATAATTTTCCGAGAATTTTCCCTGTTTATCCGGTGAACGTCATGGATAATTTGGTTTCTCAATTGGTCAACGTTTATGTTTCTCGGACGGTATACTAGTTTTCAAATGCCTCTATAAAAATGTGTTCATTATTGTGACATCGTTGCTATTTGGTGGCCATGTGATGGTTCCATTCCATTGCGGCCACTCCACTCGGGGTATCGCTGGTTTAAAGTCACGAACTGCATGAGGTGGAGTTGTTCCATCCTGCCCCCATATAATAATTTCATATTCTGCCAGTGGTAGTTCATCCAAGAGGTTATCAGTTTCATTGTGAAGCAGTTGTGAGTATCTTTGCTCTGTTAAATTACCATTGACAATAAAATAGGCCCAATAATCTTATTATTAATAATCCCACACCAGGTATGAAAACCGATACTCTTCCTTTAGACCGGGCTCCCAGTGGAGTTCCGTATGCTGTACTGATCTTATACTTCGATATGAATGATGTTGCCAGTGAGTGTTGTGGAACGTTCTCTCTCCCCCTTCCCCTTCTCCATTGCTGTTAACATTGTTAGTATACTCCGAAATAGTATTGATCATAATCATGGGACTATTAAAAACGAATGTTTAAGGCTTTATGTATACTTTTTTCGGTTATAAATATAACACATCACAAGTCAGTAGGTACAATAAGTTTAATTTTAGTTAAAAAATCATAGAAAAAAAATTATAGTTAATTTTAAAAACAGTGTTTTACTTTCTTACAAATTTTGAGCCAATGGAAATATTTCAATTTTAATTTATTCTAGGTACTAGAAAGTGAAATTAGCGTTCACGGAACCAAGGAGGTCATCTGGTCATCATTCAAATATTTTTTTTTGGAATTTTTTTTTTCAATCCGAAAATGACAATTTTTTCCAATGAGGAAAAAAATTCACCTGAAGTGGCTTAATAAAAGCGGGACAAAATAGGCTTATCTGGACAATTTTCAGGCTGACGCGCATCTTGTGAGTGCGTGCGTGTGTTGTGAGTGTGTTAAATGTGTGAGTATGTGCGCATGTAAAGGCGCGTGCCGTGGCGTTTACGCGAGAGCGTGCATGGAGTTTTAAAGGAGATGAAAATGGGATAAAAGAGTTGTTTAATGAGAAATAAGGGCACGTCAGCCCTTGAAAATATTTAATTTATTTATATATTCATATTAATTATATATATTCATATTAAATACTGATATGTGGACATGCATTTTACTGAAACAGTAGTATAATTCATTTTACTGAAACAGTAGTATAAAAGCTTTACTATGCACGGTTAAATCAGTCTATAAATATGGCTAGAAATACCATGACTTGAAACTTTCAAAGATAATAATTATGAAATAAAAAAAAATAAAATTAAATTACTCTATTTGCCATCCGGGTCTTCGGTGTCTTCCTCATTATGAGGCAATACTGCATTAGAACCTATCCACTGCAGTGATGACATCATTCCCGGCACACCATTCCCGCGGACCGGCCGCAGCATCCACACGCATCTCCACATCCGGATTTGCACGCACTCCTAATTAGATTCAGTAGACCCGGCGGGGCAGCGAGCAGGTCGGAGCAATGTGGCACAAACCGCGCTGCGTAGTCCAGTTTTCTCCAGTCATACTTCGTTGCGTTGTCAACCAAGTCATCAGAGCAACAGTCAAGAACTACGGGGAAACGGTCAGAATAAAACAAACTGGACCAGCCTTCTGAAGCCTGCACTCGAATAGAGAGGGATAAGGGTGCTACAGGACCCCGGGGATGCAGATACCTTGACCAGTATAATAGCCCGACCTTTGCTATAGCTGCAACAGACACGGATATTCTTGCCATGCTTGTCCAGCGCAGAAAACCTACCCAGAAGTTGTGATGACCTGTGGAAGAGGCACAGAACATCCAATTGATACAGGAGCACCTTGACAATGTGAAGTGAGCCATTCTCTTTGCTCACGCCTTTTCCGGCTGTGATACAATGCCAGCAGTTTTTGGAAAAGGAAAAGCATCAACATTGAAAATTCTCCAGGGCAACGAGTTTTTAATAAGCCCGGAGTAGATTTGGAGAGGATCGTCTCCTGCGGTAAGAAATTGCTTCTTGCTTTATACCAAGTAATTTCAAAGCCATATGCGAAATTTAATTAGGTTGTTTCTGGTATAGATTTTAATGCCTTTTCTAAGTTAGATTTTGCAATTGTTTTCGCATGCAAGGAGCGAAATATGCCACCCTAGATGACCTTCGCTACACCCTCTACAACAAGTGTAGTCGCCACGCAAAAGCTAGATGCTGACTTGCAGCTGAAAACTGCCCCCTGCAGCTGCTCGACAACATTCATTACACCTGCAGGTAATTTGAAGAAAAATGAAAGGGTAAATCATTCTGCATTAGTAAAATATTAATTAGGTTGATATTTTTTAAGTTCAAGAATGGCTTGGGACAGGAACAAAGCTGGACGCAAATAAGTACGGCTGGAGAAAACTGGACAACCCAGCGCGGCTTGTGCGCTTGCCCTGTCGAGTCTCTTGAGCTTAATTAAGTGTGCGTGGAAGTCCAGATGTAGAAATTTATGTAGATGCCGGTCCGAGGGGATTGAACACAGTATAGTGGAGAGTGTTTATGCAGAATTGCTTCATAATGAACGACGACCCAGATGGCGTTTAGAGTAATTTAATTTTTTTTTATTTCATAATTATTTGTGAAATTGTCAAGTCATGATATATCTAGCCATACTGATCTAACTGTACATACATGCTTTTATACTACTGTTTCAGGGAAATGTATGTCCACATATCTTTTAAATATTAAGTGGTACTGCTATATTTAATATGAATATTTATATTGATTAAATATTTTCAAGGGCTGATGTGCCCTTATTTCTCTTTAGACAACTCAATTATACCACTTTCATTTCCTTTAAAACCGCACGCGCACCTTCGTGCAAAGGCCAGTGTACGTGCCTTCACACGCACGCGGACACAAGATGCGCGTCAGCGTGAAAACTGATCAGATAATCCCATTTTGCTCAGTTTTTTAGCCATTTCCGGAGAATTTTTCCCGATCGGGAAAAATTATAATTTCCGGGATGAAAAATTGCTTTTTCTTCATATACATTGATTGAGCATATAATTACTAATGGTTTCAATGCCAAGGAAGTTCCAACAGATTTTCCTGTGATAACGGATCATGAAATTATTGGCGTTACATTTCAGTGGAGAGATATTTTGGAAAAATATGCTACAGAAGAAATTTTAATGAGAATTCGGTTGTGAAATTTATTCAGGAATTAACTGAGGCAAGGTTACCTCAAGAGATGTAAATATGGTGTTCTCAGATTTTGTGAATATTATTGAAGAGGCAGTGGATAAATTAGCACCGAAACAAAAATGCTGGATAAAAAAATATCCCTGGATAACAAGCTCAGTGCGAAAGAATGTTTAAAAAATTTCGTTTAACGGGACACAATGACGACTGGAAAAGTTACCAAAGTATGCGGAATGAAGTAATCTCTTTAACCTTAATGAAAAAAACAAACATGACCGAAATATTGACAGATGTAAGGGAGATAGTCAAAAAATGTGGGCGACGCTAAAACAATTAATAGGCTCAAAAAAATCACAGTATATAGATTACGCAGAAATTGACTTTGGCATCTACGATGGAACGATAGAAGACATTTTTAATCACTTCTACTCAGATAGCCTAAGAAAAATTTCAGATAATATTGGGGTGAAACAATGGGATATTACAGACAACCAGTATTACCAGGGAAGTCAGCTCACATAATTTAGGCAGGTTAGCTTTTCAGAATTGACCAAATTAATCATCTTTGACCTACATAATAAAGACATCAGTGATGAATACTTAAACATACAATTGGTGAAAGACATGTTTTGTGTAATAGGTTATGTCCCTTCACGAGTTTATCTGGTTAACACTTCTCTTGCTACTGGCAAAGCTACGAGTGAATTGAAAACTAGCATCATGATCCCTATACCAAAAGTGTTCCAGCGGAGTTTAGGCGTATTAATTTACTTCCTGTTTTCGATAAAATTATTGAATTCATTGTCTGCCAGCAGTTTAAAAACCATTTCGAAAGTAACCAGCTATTGTTTGTGGGACAATCCGGAGTTCGTACAACCATTCCTGTGAGTCAGCGCTGCAGTAAGTGTGTGCCAAATGTGACATTTTTGTGGACTTGCAGAGAGAGCTTTCGAAACAATCAATCGTGACATTCTGATGCAGAAGCTGAAATTATATGGCGTGAATGATAGAGCATGGGGATAGATACAGGACTATTTGTCAGTTTTCACGTTGCCAAAGTAATAATTACACGTGGTATCGATAATCTAGGGCGTAAAATGTCATTTTACGCCTGCAAAGAAGGCGTAAAATTGCATTGTACGCCCGGTCGTTCAAAAAGGAATTTAATTGGATTGAACGACATAGGATACACGGATTTAACAGGGTGAGCCGCCTCTCGGATTATTCCATTATTAACATCGTACATTCCATATAAATACTAACACTTATTAGGGTTATATTATTACCTAGAATAAGTAGTATAAATAGCTGTTATTAATTTCCTTCGAATTTCGATTCAATAATTAATTTCTCAAACCGATTTGGCCGCCCACAACCGCTTACTGTGCAGCGACACCAAAGTTCCAGTTGATAGATGTATTCTATTTTTTAAGTTCGTTGCGGCGAAATAAGGCTTCTGCCAAATTCCTTTTTTAGCCATTTTTAAATCAATCGTTGTTACTTCCAAACTGCCAATGTAAAAAACGTCTTCTCAAAGACTCCCAATGTGCGACGCCAATTTTAAATTTATATAATGTTATGTTGCTGCATCAGTATAGAAACTACGCGTTACCACATTCGTTCCCTTGGGCACTTTGACTCATTAATGCCCTGTTGAAGTCGTTTTAAGTCGGTCGACAGCCAAATCCGCCGAAATCCAAAACACACAAACACGTAGTGTGGTACCTGCTTAAGCCGGCGAGTCAGTTTTTGTTGGTGCGTTTACGGCAGGCACAACGGGGTTGGGGGCTTTCTGAAAAGCGGCCACCTGACCTGGTCCTGGCAAGTCATCTTGTACAATGACCTTTGGAATGTGGCTCCCATTCTTTCTCTCTCCGCGCGCTCTCGCCCTGTTCGCTCCAGGGTCGTAATTAGGATGAAGATTCGGATATTGAGTGTAATAGCATTAAATACTTTATAAGTGCGCAGCATTGCTAAGAGGAAACCGTTCCCCAAGCTGATGAGGCATTGTTTCAAAATGGAATTATGTACCAGCTTCTCCAATACAGGTGAAAACGTCTTTCAAGGTTTCTATTTATACTCAGGCTAGGCTAGAGGAAGAAATATTCCGATATCTACTGGAAGGCTCAGCGTGTAAACCCGACGAATTATTTTCTGCATGAAATAATGCCAGTAGGAGTAATATGTGATATTGCTACGAAAATATCCCTTGAGTCATCAACCAATTACACAAATTGGTCGATGCTTGAGTCAACTAATGTAATCAAACAGCTTCCCAAATACCACCATGTGCGAAACCAAACTATAAATGAATCTTCATATTCAATATTCAATTCAAATAATATGCAATATTACTATGAACACTGACGTAATGCTCATTGCATCATTGAATTTGAACGGTTTTCCAAATACAACCGATGTGCAACGCCAAATTGATCACTGAATGGAATCCGTTTCCCAAATACCGCCAATGTGCGACGCCAAATTTAAATGGATCCCCGTCAGCTTTTCCAAGACAGACGATTGGGGCAATAGTCGTTTGGAATTATTTTCTGCATGAGCTATTACTACGAATAATCAGTATACATACTCATCACTGAATCGAAACGGATTTTCAAGTACCACCAGTGTGTAACGCCAAATTTATCACTGAAACGAAACGTTTTCCCGGATAGGTACCACAATGTGCGACGCCAAATTTTAAATAATGGATCCTCATAAGCTTGGTATAATAGGATAGAGCGAGGAGTATAGAGGTAATAAGCTGTTGCAAAGAACTTCCGTTCAAAACATGAAATGATAATATTGTAGAAAAACTCGAGAGGACAAATATGCTAAGCTTATTAATATAACTAGTTGGAGTTTGGAACCTTATCAACAACAGAATTTTTGTACACGACGCGCTTTTCGCTAACCATGTTAGCATCATGTGGAATTGATCAAATTGAATCAACTCCTGATGATGCTAACATGGTTAGCCAACTTCTGTTTCGGTATTATGGATTAAATTCTGTTTTAATAATAACTTTTGCGTACGTAAAATAACGTTAAGACTTATTTATTAAAACATTTATAATTTGGTTGCTACATCTTTTAAAACGTTATGCCTACGTTAATCTAAAACAAAGTTAATCTTTTTTTTATTAAAGTGACCCCGTTTTATTTTAAGAATTATATTGATTGACATTTTGCCCATATGAAATAATTAAAAAAATGTAAATATTTAATTATGAGAAAGTTTAATTCTTTTTAGATTTATTTCACTCACATACACTGACAAAAATGTGGAAAAAAACCTTAATAAATATTTCTTTGCTTTTGATTTATTTGTTTTAAATAAAAATTATTTAGATCAAACAACATTTCTTTAATTTAAATAATTGGGCGTGTTTGATTTTTCTTAGTTATTCCTTTGCCTTGTGATAGCAAAACTTTTTTCCACATTAAACACATATTTATTCGCTTTACAGCTTTAAAGATACGAAACCTCTCAGTTATTTAAAACAAATAAGGGTTGCTTTAAATTAAAGATTGTGAATATTGGACCAAATATTACTACTTCATCCGAGTCTCGTACAACTCGTAGCAGTTGACGCTCTACGCTCCTCAGTTTCATATTTGCTGCCATCCTATAGGGAGATTTTATAGAGTGTATCCGCTCAAAGTCGCTATTTTTTTTAGTATTTGTGATGGAAAATACATTAATTAAGTGGGACTTGGGTCATTCGTGCGCTCATTTCAAGGTAAGTTACGTTTTTATTATATTACTTAGCTAGGTAGGTACACAATTAATCGTTTGTAAATAAGAAGCGTTCTCTCATAATCAAAATGGCGTTAGTTTTACTAGTAATTAAAAATTGTTTTCTGCTGTTACCACCTAGAAATGCAGATGAATTCACGCGATATACGCCTACAATGGTGTATAACAGTACGCTTAGGCAGTTTGGCGTACGATCTTGATTGAGTATTTTTGCTTTTTACTTTCTACAAGTTCAATGGCGACCTTTTCGTTCTTGAACCTACATAAGATAATATCAATTGATAGGTATTTCAAAGCCCTATTTATTCAATCTGAATAGATAAATGGTTGATCCATGGAAGTACAGTTTTGAAACAAATTGTTTTTTATTTCGATTAAATATAATAGTATTTAAAAAAAAAATAATTATTTTATGGATAAGATATACTTTTAAACAATGTACTATTCAAATAGCATCATGAACAACAGTCACAATTGTTTTGTTTCTATTATTTTTTGTTTTAGTTATTGTTGTTTTATTTTTAGATCAAAATATTGACGGCATCGAAGTTTTACGTAGCCTGATGGAAATCGATTTAATGTCGTTACTAACAACAGAATCGGTGACAATCTTGTGCCATTTCCGTTCAATGCTCATTATACTGGATCTGGAGAGGTAGTTGTATGTCCTATTAGTTTAATTAAGTAAAATATTACTGCCTTTCACTATTTTTATATGATAAAATTTTTATGGACTCTAGAAAGTTAGTATTTTTTATAAAAACTAGTGAATTACCGTTAAAGTTAATAAGTAGTACAACTTATCCCATAATATGTTTATGTTCCTATCTACTAATTAGAAAAAAGATGTTTTTAGCTTATAAAAATAGTTTTTTTATTAAAAAAATTATTAAACTTTCAAAATCAGTGATAAGCAGAGACAAAATAATCTGATTATATTTTTTATTTATATTTTGGGAATACTCGTTTTGTTCTTTGTTTTTAATACCTTTGAATAAAAATGTTTCTTGGATGTCTCTTTTAAACTTTTATTTTACCTACTGTGGACAACTGTTCCTGTCATGAATTTGGTAATTAAAAGTTAAGTGGTCTCACATACCATTTACAAATCGGTGGGTTAGATAGGGTTCGGATTTTGGATTCTCTAGCAATTAAAAGAACACTAAGACATATAGTCTATTTCAGCTAAAATGTGAAACCTAATACGTCTTAAGAATAATAACAGTGATTTTTATTTTTTTTAAGCTACATATTTGTTATAGCTTTTTTTATTTGCTAATGAAACCGACTTCTAATCATTCATCTAACTGAGTGTCAATAAATAGTCCGTTTAGAAAGATAACACATATTTGCAACAGCCAATTTTTTTTTATTATTTAAGTTATCACCAACAGTAAACATTGAACAAAATAAAAATTATTTGATTCAAATAAGAGAAATTATTTTGTACAAATGCCCAAAACATTGGTTTAAATAACCGACCTATTTAAATTAAAACACGAAGTTTTTGGAACAAATATACCTCAGATTTCAATCATAACACAAAGGTTTTAGAACATATATATGTTATATTTGTTCCAAAAGCTTCGTGTTTTAATTTAATTAGGCCGGGTATTTAAACCAATGTTTTGGGTATTAGTACGAAACAATTTCTCGTATTTGAATCAAAATAATTTTATTTGTTTTAAAGTTATTTGTGTTTGATGTGAACAACGGTTATAAAATCATATTGTTTGTTCGCAATAAATATTTATTTCGAACAAAAAAAATCTTAAAAATAAATCAAGTAAATATTATTTTTTATTCAAACAAATATTTGTTTGGCCATTATCAAACAAATATTTGCTTGAATAAACTCCATTTTTATTTGGATCAAATAATTTTTTTTTCAGTGTAGTTTCATAGTAAAAGTGCTAGTTTAAGGTTTAAGAAGCAAAGTTTTTCCTGTATTTGAAGAAACATTGTTATATAAAAATGTCAGGTGACTTTTCAGTTCAGTTCATTAAACAGATACCTATATTTTTTTCCCGAATAAATTATCTAATTATCTTGCAATATTTTTATGTTCGGGTGATTTATGTTTTCGTTTTTTATAATAAAAAGAAAAAAAGTTGCATGAGCATAGGTTATAAGGGCCCTGATTCCTTGGTGCCCTAAGTTTCCCTGGTATGTAAATCCAGCATTAAATATGTTTAATAATTAATTATTCTATAGTTTATTAAAAATATCATTATTCTCGTTGAATTTTCAAAAACTGACCAGTAACGTTAATAATGGTGATCACCATAGTTCTGTCCAGACAGTTCAACTAAAGACTGAGCCAGGAAAAAGAAGATAAAATGGGTGAAAAGGCCGGTCGTGTAAGGAGAAATGGAAAGATTGAGAATGTAAATTATTTGAACATAGATTTACTAAAATATCTTCAATTACGTCGGAGATTTAAGAAGATTTGTAAATAATGCGCCCCTGTCTTGTGGGTCTTTTCTCGACGGACCTCGTTTTGGTTGTCTTGTTGGTTGGAACCCAAGCTGATGGTGAGCCGTGTTGTACTGTGTATCGGGACCCTAATTTTCATCTGAAGTTATTGCCTTCAGTGGTGGCCACGAGAAATTTATATCGAGTTAGTAATTCGGCATTTTAAAGTGTGAAAAATGTTTTGGTTTTAATAAGATGGGATTAATGGGTTGAAAATAAAATTAAGGAGTATTAAATAAATGGAGATCTTGTCGTAATTAATAATGGCAAATGTACTGACTATATTTGACGACCGATAAATGAGTGTTGATTGAGATACATGTATATATTTTTTTTGGTTTGCGGGAGTTTGAATCCTAAAGCAAATTATATGTATTACATCGGCTAAATTAGTCAAAGTAGAATTTCGTTTAGTTACAGGTTAAGGGACAAAAATGTCATACAAGCAATTGTTGGGTTATTAGCATCTGTAAGTCGCAGGTACTCGTTAGATGCGCACTTTCCAGAGTCCAGTGTTCTGCGTATTTTGCAAATATATCAAACTTGGTAAATAGTCAAATATATAAAGCGATCGCCCAATGCAGTAATTCGACAAAGGCGTCCTACTGATCCTGTTTCACGAAATCGAATCCTTAATTCGGATAGGTATGTCACTAATGTCGAAGGAAGGTTTGGTTTTCTTTCTTTAGAAAAAAGATTCACAGATTAAGGTGGAACTAAGCAAATTACTTTTCTAGATTGTAAGAGCAGAGTTAGCCATAATGCCCTAAGACATAAGAAAAGTACATTGGATGTAGAGGCTACACTAATGACCAGTTATACTTGATGAGATTCTTAAGGCAAATGCTGCGTTTGCCTTCTGAGCAAGAGGTTCCGTGTTCGATCCCACAAGACTCCAGAACTTGCTAATTAAAAACAATAAGTTATTTTGCTACTACGTTTACTTCTGGAGATTTTTTAATACTAATTTTGACTAATTTTGATCTGAGATATCTCTAGAATGGATGATGATGTCAAGTTGCGCAACTTAATAATAGCATTATCCGTTAGCGCATTTAGGAAGCAGAACCCCCGTTAAATAACGCCGCCTTATTTGCTAGATAAGAACGTCTGTTACAGTAGCCCCTCCCGTCAATGTTTTAACCCAAACTAACCCAACGCATGCCAAAAAAACTAACTAATACAAAAAAGTAACTCATTGCTTCGCATTCTAAACGCGAGCCTTACCATCTGAGCCAGTCTTTCACATTCCTGCCTTTCTCGAAAAGTACAAATGCGTGAGGTGAAAAACATTGACGGGCGGGGTTGGGTTGGAGTTAGCCAATCAAGCGGCGTTATTTAACTGGGGTTCTGTAACGTGGAGGCAAACTAAATACGTTATCCGTTATAAGTATCGCAAATAGAACAGTTTTGCTTTCAGGCTCCTCAGAGGACTTCGTTATTAATTTTGTCTTCCAAGAGGTTCTTCACAAGGCTACAAGACTTTTGTTAATTAAAAATGATATAATAATATTTAGGTACTGATGACTAATATAAATAAAAGGGATGGAGCGGTTTTGGGGGAGAGTTGTTTGCATCCAATCTAATCAAATTTCTGAACCGTAAAGAAACGATTGCATCAATGGTTTCATGTCAGTCGCGTTCGGTGGTTTCGCCTCAATTTTATGAGTAAGTTCAATATGCATGATTCAAAATCTGATTGATTTTATACTATATACATACGACCAAAAAATCTCAAACTTTTTATTTCACTGAATTAAGAATGTTCAATCAGTTAATCCAGTTTTTAACTAACGAGTACTTATTTAAAATACATATTATTTGTATACTAGATTTGCCCTTCCGTCAATGGAAAATGGTTTGACATCTTACCTACTAGGTCTCTATCATATTTAAGTTCGAGTATGAGAGAAGGGGACATCTTAGAAATACTATGCAAACTTCCTTATGATAAGCAATTCTAGGTACTGAATTAATTCAACATCAAGCTAACAAAAAAAAAAAAAACTACAAAGAATCCTGAAATATGTTGTTGAAAAATAGATTGCAAAAGTTCCAGAAATGCTGTTCCCAACTCTCTAAATATGTAGCTTATAGTAACGAGATTTTTCTAAAACGGAGTTTTAGCCACAATGCCGAAATAGAATTATTGCACTCGACGCGCGTTTCGCTAACCATGTTAGCATCATCAGGAGATGATGAAAAAGAGTTTTAATCATACCCTGATGATGCTAACATGGTTAGCGAAACGCGCGTCGAGTGCAACAATAATATTTCGGTATTGTGGATAAAACTCCGTTTTAGTGCATTTTGCCGAAGGTTCCAAACATAACGAGATTTTTGTCTACAATTCTTTTTACAATTCTTCAGAGCAATAGCTCATTTTTTCCTACTGGCATAAATATACGGTTTTCTTCGCCATCATATCTCCTAACTCGAAAACGCTCTCGAGCAGAAGCCCACGAAGAATAAATTTCCTGTCGGTCGCTAAAAATAACCTTGGCCTACGCCCATGGGTCTGGGATGCATCACTCCGCTCACGGTTTATATTATGCAAGCAGACGGCTGGCAATTATGCCTTCCCTTGGGGCTTCAAAATCATGCTCAATTATTATTAACCTAACGTTCTCGTACAAAAATTAACACCAGCATCAATTTGGTCGGACCACGGTTTGGGCCGTGCTTTTTTACACTCAATTATTCTTTCCTAACGATATAAATTATACAGGGTCGGGAACTGATGGAAATAGATATATTGGTTTTTGATGGGGAAGGTATTTTTTGTTTACATGTCTTGCCAAATGTCTTGCGTATGTTTTGAACACATTTCTGATCTAATTTTGCCTGCGTATTATTATTAGTCTTAAGTACTGGGTCTAGCTCCGTTATATTTCTGGTCCTATCGATGCTCAACATATATGACGGTAGTTGTTTAGTGGTTCTATTGAATATTAACACAACTCTTGAACTTGTTCGGAAACAATACGATATAGTATATATCATCATAAATTAGACCAACCTTTGGGGGATGGTGCTTGGTTTGTCATGTTCTAGAATTAACGCCTTCTTCAATTTCATTTAGCTACTTTTAGGCTATTGGGTTGCACGATCACTAACTAACCCAAACTAACGTAACGAGTGTATATGATGCTCGGTGGGACAAGATAATTATTTTTTTTTTATGTAATGAGGCGCATATATTCTTGCGAGAAAATAACAATTTCACTTTTATTGGGGTCAGTAAAACTCTTTCGAACTTGAAGGCTTTTTACGGGCGCTAAAAGATGGTTTAAAACGCATAAATTACTTTTACGGCCACCCTTTTTGGATGGTAGCGTCATTTGTGCCGACTAATTGCGTTTATAAAATAACTACGTAGATATATTGCGTTTAGAACAACCTCTTGTAATAAGAATCCTTCGAGTAAAATATATAAGCAATAACATAGCCATTGAAGCGGCCATAAAAGGAAAACAAATGGTTTGCATTAAAATATTGCGTCTTTCGTGATATTCATCGTTCTTCGTTTTTTATGGTTGTCTCCCTAGCCCCACCTGATGGTACTGGCTGTAATGCCCTAGTCGTACTTAATGCAATTAGGACACATTAATTTAAAAGTACGAAACAAATATAATAAAAGACGTTTGATTAAGCAATAGAACCTGCTCCTACGCTAGGGCCGGTTTATTGTCTATTGTTGCCGATGAGAGCAAAATGTCTATTTTTGCCGGACGTATTAACCTAAAAAGTTACAAAAGCAAAAAAAACAGCACGGAAGCTAAGTAATGAACAATCCCTATCAGTTGCTAATTATTTTCAAATTTAAATTTATTACTTGAATATCTGATACAAAATGTAGCATTCCTTACTTCAGCCGTATCAGTTATAAATTAGCAGTGATCAATTCTGTGTAATAAATCACGGTTAAATTTATACATTCAATAATAAAGATAAATCACAATCTAAAGATCCCCTAATACCTGATGCTATAAAACACCATGTACCAATTTGAAAGAAATGGTTTAATGATAATTTTATAATTTGCTAGAGGTATATTTTTTTTATTATCTGGTAATTTATTGTAAAATTAACAGCGTTGCTTAATATTAAAAAATCTATTCTGATATATCTAATTTTCCTAATACGTGGTGTTTATGGTGGTAGTTGAAGGCGGTCTTATATTTTCGTTTTGATGGAGATTTGCAAGCCTATAAAATCTGCTTCTCTCCTCCTATTAGCTCTTTGTATCAGGAATTTAGCGAATTTTTGGACTATTTCAAGTTAAAATAAAATCAATTTTATTAGTGTTAATATAAATAGATATAACCATATAAGCCAATAATATTAAATACAATTAAGATGCTCAATATAGATATACATATATCAAGGAACCTGACGCCACCTTACCGATATATCAAAACTCCCAGAAAAAATGAAACCACCCATCTAACTGAATGTCAATAAATACTCCTTTGAGAAATATCAAAAATATTTAAAAGAGCTAAAATAGGTTTTTTTATGTAAGTCATCATAACTTCATTGAACAGTCAACTAAATATAATTATTTAAGATAAATAAACAATTATTTATTACAAAGACTTCGATAACTAAATAATTTGGTTATTTGAATCAAATTATTCAAATTGATATTTGGAATAAAAATAAGGCTTGAACAAATAAAAATGATTTGATTCAAATAAGTGAAATTATTCCGTGCAAATACCCAAAACATTGGTTTAAATAACCGACCCATTTAAATTAAAACACGAAGCTTTTGGAACAAATATACCTCAGATTTCAATCAAAACCCACAGGTGTCAGAACAAATATATCCTATATTTCTTCCAAAAGCTTTTTGTTTTAATTAAAATAGATCGAGATTTCCAATGTTTTGGGTATTTGTACGAAATATTTTTTCTTATTTGAATCAAAATAATTTTATTTGTTTTAAAGTTATATGTGTACGATGTGAACAACGGTTATAAAATCATATTGTTTGTTCGGCATAAATATTTATTTCAAACAAAGATAATCTTAAAAATAAATGAAATAAATATTATTTTTTATTCGAACAAATATTTGTTTGTCTATTATCAAACAAATATTTGCTAAATAAGTGTATTGCGCTATTTGTCACTCCGCCAACTCACATGGTGCGTGGTGGGTACCAACTCTCTCTTTGATGCTTTTTTAATTGAATCGATCGCTGATGCAAATAAGGTGCGATAATAATAATAAAAGCTACGATATAAGTACCAAAACTGCAATTACGTATTTATAGAAAAGAGGTATATTAATCAACTTAAATCGCCAAAGACAAAAGCCCTTTATTCAGAGGAAACTAAATATCCTGCTGCACGATTGGATTATATAGGGAAAATGCAGCAAATAGAGCCGAAACCCTTTGAGTTATACCGGTGAAAAATACGGGACTTCAAAACGCATCAGGAGAGATGTTTTATTCGGAATACGTTTTCGCGTATATCCATCGCTCGGAAAAAAAAATGGAAAATTTTAAAAATAAAGTGGAGCGGATCTCCCCGTGTGCTTTTAACGAAATCACATTCAAGGGCCCCCGCATTTGCGAAACAAAAAACCTACAAGCGACAACGCAACGGGAGAATAGTGCTGCAGTAATTATAGAAATTACAAAGAGCTAAAGGCGGCATCCATATATCGGGTGTACATACGGCTCCCCGGATACGAAGATATTATTAAAACGGATGGAGTGTTTTTAGGCACAAACGCGGATATTGGAAAAGAAATATAAGCTGGCTACAAAGTCTTGTAATAGTCGCACGTCGGCTATCGACAATTAGAAGCAGAATAAGAATGAGCTGATTTCGTGATTTCAACCGTTTAATTACAATCATGATTTAAATCATGCGAAAATTATTTAGTAAAAGCTCTATGTACGGACTGCTTGATTAGTGAAATATCTGGGCCACTGCGAGTTCTAAGTGAGCTGCAGCCACCTTGTCGGATACAAAAAAACCAAATGGGATGGCGAACTACCACGTTTTTTAATCTATCCGTAGTTTTGTACGCTCGACAGTAAACTCTGGGGAACACCCCATATAACTAGATTTTCATATCTGAGTATTGATGTACCTATGTATTTATATTTATATTAATATTTCACCGGCTAACAGGAGTAGTGAGTTACGTCTGTGTGAATCCCCTGTGGCGGGGAACGTGAGCTGGAACTAGACCGGAATGAGGCCGGTTCGGATTGAGTCTAAAATTAGTAATCGCCGGTCAAGAAAAACGATTTCGGGTAGTAGGAGCTGGTGGCATCTACCGCGGCGCCTTCCGGGATAGCCCTTTGCTTTTCTTGCGAAAATCGTGGAAGTTGGTCGAAAGGCTTTTGGAGCCTACCGGAAATTCAGCTGCTACTGGCTTTTTAATGAAAATTTTGAGTTATCGAGTTTTCGACTTTCTAAGCCTCCTATCCACCTCTAGAAACCCACTTTTCGATCGGCTATAGACATGAAAAATTGATATTCGGATTGGGCGTTTGAGATGCCCCGGACTTCGAATCCGATCTCGCCCGAAACTGACCGCCGCACAGTGCTTCGTTTATATAGGATATTGGGACAAAAATCATAGCAGTCGGGTCATTGACGTCATTTGGCTAAAAGTTGGTACTCTGGGGTTTTTGAAGTCGGGGATCAAGAATTTGAGGTCAAAATTGAAGTGTAGCAATTTTGGATAGATTTTTTCCAGATTACTTGAAAAACATATCGAATGAAAGCTGGGAACTTGTTTTTGACAATATTTGATATGTTCGGGATAGACCTTACCTCATTTTATAAGGACTGTAATTTCTGGATAGTAATATCTGGATAGTAATCTGGATATTTTCTTTATCCCGGAATTGAAAAAGTTTGTAATTTGGAGCCAAAGTAAAATTTTTTCTTTAAATGAGGAGCTTAACATTTTCATCTATAACAGTTTTAGTTATTCTGAAAAAAGATATAAAATGTAGGTTAGGGACCCTATTATTGAAATTATAGAAATGGAAAGTATCGCACATTCTGATAATGAACAATCATTTGGGTTTTCTACCTTTTGACATTATTGATTTGTTTTTGATTGAAGTTATTTCTGCTGGTGCTTGGTAATAGAGAGAAACAAATGAATTTCCACTGAATGTAATGTCATTAGTGTCTTATAAGTGAGCGAATACGAGGATTTAAGCAACGATATCCATTCATTCAAAAGAAACCATTTATATTCCTTGTCACCTTAAAGAACCATTTCTTTGCCTAAGACAAAATTTTACCAAAGGTCTTGAAGCTAATAAAGAGGACAAACTATAACAATACTTTTATTTATTAATAAATGGGTTGAATTTTTATAATTGGTTTGAATAACACATATTAAACAATATATATAAACAATATATAGAGCAATATTAACAATAACAGAAAACATAAACTTTTTTCAATTTAGGCAACACAGGTCAGACTTTAAAACAATAATTTAAACGAATAATTAATAGATATAAACTTAATAACAGGAACAATATGATATACAGTATCATCCAAAAAGTATGCAACAAATAGGAATTTATTCTACTATTGAGATTTAGGAAAAAAAATTATGGCAAATCAAGTCAGCATAATAAATGACAAAAAAGGCACTATGACATATGTCACGTGACAACTGTCATGGCGGTAAATTAAAAAATTCCAGCTTAAATATGCGAAAAGTGAGGTTAGGTGACCAGATATCAAAAAATGTCAAAAAAGAAAGTTGTTCAGAATTCAATTTTACCCCTATATGGAAATTTTTGGAAAAATATGTCGACGTTTCAGATTTTTTACTGCCTATCCAATCTTCAATTAAATCAGCATTGGTAATACGTCGATGAACTAAAAAAATCATAACTCCTATATTAGCAGGAAGTAGCACAAAAATTTGACAAGGTTATAAACTACCAACCATAAGTAATTTGTAACAGTCCACAGCACAGGATATTTTGCATAGAACTTTTTAAAAGTTTCCTCCAATCGGTGAATGTATCACAATTTACATATATGGCATACTAGTTACGAATGCACGTCTCTTATCCCATATCAAATGATATTACTATACATATATGTCAATACAGAGATACATACCTGTAGTATATGCGGTCATAGTCAAAAATTCACAACCACTGAACACTACAATCTAAGAAACTAATTTTATTGACTACTTAATTGAATTGCTACAGTCCTTCATTTAGCTGCTATAAGTTATGACTTGCCCATGCACGACGCCGCGGGAGCATGGTGTCCGGCGAAATATATTATAAGTTTTTACTACTTTGGTTCCCTCTGGATCATTTGCAACAGATTGGTAGTACATTTGATGTGTATCGATATCCGAATTTTGTCCACGGGCGGCCGCACTGTGCGCCGCCGAGGTGCCCCAATCCCGGGCCATTTCTTTTTTCGATACTAGACAATCGAAATAGCTCCTTCCGGGTTCAGACGCGAAAAGAGATTCCTCCGATTTTTGGGTCGTGGCTCCTATCATAAGTTCCGGACAATCAATTTAAATAGTAATTCGATGAAAAACGTTTCGAAACGTATATGTTCATTTTTTTTCGCTTTGAGTGCTTACCGGAAATTCAGCTCCTACCCGGCTTCTTTTTATGGACAATTTGGAGTTATCGAGTTGGTATTGATCAAGAGTAAAAATTTTTGTTAGTACGAAGAGAAATAAGGGGGGAGGGTCAGAACCAAAAAATGCCCATCTATGTTTCCTACTTCTTTATATTGGTTGGAAATGGAGAGTTGAAATTCGGCCAAAGAGTAAAAATTATATTCGACTTGAAAGAGTTTTGTACGCTTCTAAGTTCGAATCCACCCAACATAACGATCATAGGTTCCGAGGTAGGAACCCGAGAAATACCTAAATTGTGGCTATCGTAATAAGTTAAGTGTTTTACGTCGGATTCCATAATGAATATTGTCCAACGGACAAAATCGTATTTTTCCATCTATCTTATCTTAATTTTAGGCTGGTAGAACCAGGAACCTACCAACTTCTACTGGAAGAAACAACCGTTTTTGTTTCGGATCAGGTCGAAATTTTGGACTTTGGAGAAAAAAAAATAAAGTTTTATACGGATTTTTTTCTTAGTTTTCGAGTTATCAACCCCTAAGTGAGAAAAAATTGTAAGTCCAACACTACGCGATATACCGAAAAGTACTTTATGGCGAAAATGTTTTTTGTTTTATTTGTACGAGCGAATGTTTAGATTATTAGGAGATTTACTGAAAAAAGGTATATAGACGATGACGATACTCAGAAATAAAAAAATTGATATAAAAATTTTTATCGGGCGAGAAATAAGCCAGATATTTAAAAAAACGCCGTTTTTGTTCCAAGATTTGAATTGAAATGTCCCGTAACTTGAAAAATATGATAGATCGATGAAGCGGATTGCCACGGAAAAGTTGCATTTCCGTAATACTTACATATCGAAAAGGTTTTCAATTTTAGCTGTGACAAGACACGACACGTAGAAAGATATTTCCGGAAAACTATTTTTTTCAAAAAATATTTTTTTACCACCCCGTATAAAGTAGATTACGGCACAACATATTTAATTGTCCAAATCTAGAACAATCGTAGATTAGCGCGTTGTTTGAATAAAGGAGATAGTTAGTCAACCTTATGGACTAAAAACCTTAACACTTTTTGTTAGTTTTGGACCAAACCGATAGAGGGCTTCAGAGCACGTTGGACCACAAGCAGTTCATTGGTCGTAAAGATAAACTCCTCCCCGCGAGCAACACGTGTAGCCTTTCCAAGACACAGTTTACTTTACATTTGATTTAACTGAATCGCCGGTATATTTGGCATCTACTGCGAACAGGGCCCTATAACACAATGCTTACAATTGTAACAAGTCTACAAGTTACAAGTAAATGGCTTGTACCTACAAGTAACCCTATTTCCTGTAACACAATAATATTGCATACACTTGTAGCTACTAGTGAAATATTCTACACTTGTACATTATAGTTCTTACAAGCGCACAACATTTAAAAATGTGCGGCGAGGACTGGATCAACCCGTAGATGGTTCAAGCATGGACTTTTTCTTTCAATAAGCCAAAGCCGTTTTCTATAATGCGCCGAGTGCTTCTATGAGCTCTGTTGAAAGTGATCTGAGTTGGGTTCATCGGATCGTCATAAGTTGGTGGAATTGACCATTCGCGTAACGGATATGCGGAATCTCCAAGAATCATAGCATTTCCATGAGGTCTCCAATCGTTTCTCATTCTACGCAACAAAGAACTGTTACGAAGTACTCGCGCATTGTGCAAGCTTCCGGGCCAATTTGCACTTATATAATAAAATTTTAAAGTCAGGCACACACACGGCCATGCAATTGATTGAATGCATCTCATGGCCGTTGACGTAAGCGGGTTCGTTATTCCTGGGGGCATCGTTATTTATGAGGGTTCCATCTACAGCTCCACAAACTTCTGGAAATTCCGCCAAATTATGAAAGCGTTCTGTCACGTGCACTGTATTGTCGGGCCAACGAATCACTGCATCATATTTTACTTCGTTTACGGCAGCAATAACATCGTGAACACATCTGCAGACGGTAATTTTTGACACTCCATGCATGTCACATACCCCATGGTATTGCCCTCCGTTTCCAAACCATTGCAGAGCAATAAGTAGTTTCTGTAATGGTGACAAGCCTTACCATCGAATCGTTTGATACGTCATTGCTGGGCCTATATCTTGAAGAAGGCTTTCACACGGTTCTCGATTAAGGCTGAACCTTTCCACAAGTTCTCCGTCTCTCAGCATGTCAAGGTTTATTCTCTCCCGATACCGATACACTGCACGAGCATTTTTGTCTCGATTTTGGTTGTCACTATAGGAATCACTTGACCACATATCGACAGTAAAATTATACGTTCACGGTAAAAGACTTAACTACATTGAATCAACCCAGCTTTCAAGATAGGTAGAAAATTGTTTACAATTGTTGACATTTCCGTAACACAACTGAACAAGTGTGGTTGTTGTGTTATGAAAACAAACTACAACTGTACAAAAAGTTCCGTAATTACCAGTGCCCCGCTAGTAACTACAACTTACTTTATGTTACAGAAAATCTACACTTGTATAATTTATTTCCACAATTGTTGGACTTGTAGCATTTGTGTTATAGGCCCCTGATGTCGCGACGGTATGATGTACTTTTTGCGATTATATAGGGATGGGCAATTATCGAATACAGTTCAGTAAACTAGGATATTTATTTAGAAATATTAAGCTCCTATTATCATATCAACACATACATATATTATAGCAATAGCTTTGTTTAGACAATGGCAATAGCAAATCGAAAAGTACGTTATATAGGCATGTATTATTACATTGTTAGGAATATATTTCTAAAAAAAGTACATAATAAGTAAGAATCTGCAAAATGGAAGAAATTCAATTTATTCAATGAAGTACCGAAACACGTCAATCGCTTTTGATAGTGGCGACTATTTTCAGCCCGTTTGTTGCCATAGTGGTAAATGTTTCACGTTACTTCTGACTTTCTGACGGTGACGTAACCGATATGTTTTTTTTTTAATCGTAAGATGTTCGAAATTAACGAGAAATCTAATTCAGGAAACGTCTTTATTTTAATATATACAATAAAAACAACATCACTTCTAATGTAATAGTTGCTAGGACAACTTTATTTTTTATTTTAGGTTTGGGTGTTGCCATTGTTGCCAGGACCATATATTTAGCAGTATTAAATATATGGCCAGGACCAAAGACATGTTTTTGGCCAGGACCTTTAGGGTACAGCTTTCGAGCAACTGTTATATACCTCGTTGTTAAATAACGATTAAATATAATGTCGTTTTACTGGAAATAATAAAATGTATAATGAAAGATGTTTTTCGAGTAGGTAACATTTTTTTCTCGTTATATAACTTTGAAGAAAGCTGGCCCTTAGAATGCCGTTTCTACTAATGATATAAAATACCACTTGCCATAGCTTCACATTAAAAAGATTTGTGACGTCTGGCGTCACCAACAAATCGCATGAAGCACTATTTCAACAAATATTTATACTTCTGTTTATTTAGGGGCATTATTGAAACACTTTTATTGTATGGCTGTAGATATTGTATAGGAAATGTATTAAGTATAAAAATATCCGTCTCCTGATTTCAAAGATATATAATATGTCAACATTTAATTCAGCCGTTTTTTATATTGGAGTTTAAAATTTTAATACCTAAACTGAATTGATGATAATCGAATTGGCGCATACTTCAATCTGACAACTCGATTATTATTAATTCAATTTATGAAAATCTTAAATTCAAATATTTCAAAATGTTAATAGGTATGTTATATATTTTTGAAATCGGGGGAAAAATATCTTTCGTCCTGGCAGGAAATATATAGGGTGTTCCATCCAAGTTTAAATGGTAATACCTACGGGAAAATATGTAATTTTTGTATTAAATTTTTTTTGTTCTACTAGTTATATTAACCCCTGTAGGTGGGAGCGCAAATATGTCTGTATATCCATCCCATCATAGATTAGAAACCAAATATCCATAAACAATTATAATAAACGGTAGAAACCCCACTTCGTTGCCAGATTTACAGTGCATTTTTCACTGTCACGTGCTAAGCTAAATCATTGTCTTTATACTGGCACCAAAAACAGTATTAATGAATGAAAACACATGCAATGTTTACCCTAAATACGAAAAGGAAGGGGCAGAAAGGAGAATACAAAATTATATTCCCGTAGCCGTAGATTTCCAAGAAATGAACTTCAGCCAAGGCTAAGTGGCAAGAACCGGTTTTATCAGTTTAATTTTTATATAGAATGAAATTTCCAATTCGTGCTTCCCCAATCTTGACTTTTCAATTGAATTTATTTTATTGTTTGGTAAAATGGTGTTTAGCAGTTATTAAACATTGATTCTTGTGATCAATTTCTTTACTAGTTTCTATTATTCATATAATTGAATTAATGCAGTAATAGAAGAAAATAGATTTGCATATGCCATTAAAAAATGGGAATATAATAAACAATAATAAAATCCTATTTGCTAAATGTAAAACGTTTTGAATTGATATAAGTAAAATTTTACAATATAAACTGGATATTTTTAACGCATTCAAAATTAGGAACATTAAAAACATATTATTAAACTATAAAAAAAACATATATTTATAAATAGTTATTTTTGTTACAAGTACCTAAAATAAAGTTTTTCAGGACGAATCACTGCTGTTTCCGGACGAGGCGTTAGCCAAGTTCCGAATAGCAGATGAGTCCTGAAAAACTTCATTTAGGTACGTGTGACAAACACTGTTTTTTGTCATACGCTCCCAAAATTTTCTTATACGTTTTTTTCAATTCCTCAGAACGTTTAAATTTGCAAATTTACCATAATTTTTGAAATCATAATGTTCGAAATAGTTATTTTTGTTACAAGTATCTAAAATGGAGTTTTTCAGGACGAATCATTGCTGTTTCCGGACGAGGCATTAGCCGAGTCCGGAATAGCAGATGAGTCCTGAAAAACTTCATTTAGGTACGTGTGACAAACACTATTTTTGTCATACGCTCCCAAAATTTAATTTTTATTTATACGCTTTTTGCAATTCTTCAGAACGCTTAAATTTGCAAATTTACCATAATTTTTGAAATCATAATGTACGACAAAGTTAGCTTAGAATTTGATATCGTAGCAACTATTTGACAATTTTGTCAGTTCATTCGAAATTTGACATTTAGACATATTCAGGAATTTTGGAATAGTCCGTAAAAGTTGCCATGACGACTTTTAGGGACTAGGCCTAAAAAGAAGCATTTTACGGACTCAAATGAGTTCGTAAAATAGCTATTTTTAGGAGCGTATGACAAAAAATTGATTATTCGCTTCCTATTAGTCAAAAAGTACCGTATTACAATTTTTAAACTTACAATGTTTATAGAGAAATAAAGATAAAAATTTAGTTTAGTTCCAATAGTAGGTAGGTATAGTTATTTTATGTATTTTTTGTTTTTATAGAAAGAAGACAATTAAACATTTTCTGCAATTTTATGCTTTAATGCACCAGGAACATGTATATATCAAATTATTGATTAAAAAGTCCCGTTATTTGGAGATGATTAAAAAAATTTAACTATTTTTACTTTATTAAATTTCATTATTTTTGCAAAAGAGGGGAGATAAGAAATAAGGTGTTTAAAAACTGAAATCAAATCTCTTACCACTTTAGATACGTCTTTATTTAATATGAGTTAGGCATAATACTAATTTATGTATCAGTACAGCTTTGTTTGATGTACCACACCTTATGAAATCTGTAAGAAACAATTTATTAAATGGATATTTTTCATGTAGGACAATAAAACGGTATCAATGGAAGCCGTTAAAAAACTTTTCGAATAGACAGGCAGAGTAGTACTGGAAAGGCTCTGCCAAAAATTTCTGACAAACACTTGCGACCAAACACTTTCCAGAAGATGAATGTGAGATTAGCCATACACATTCTTAGCCACAGTGTTGCTGCAGGTTTAAAAACGGCGGTTCGAAGTAAAGAATTACATACTGCAGCTTTAGAAACTGCTGAATTTATCGAATAGGTTGATAGGCTTTTTGATTCCCTAAACAGACAAAAGCTTTATGCTCCAAAGGCCTGTAATTCAGCAATCACCATTGCAAACACCTACGCACAAAATGCCATCCAACAAGGATTTAAACTTTTCACCGTGCTTGTGAAGCAGGACCAAAAATCCAGTAGGTTAAGTAGTCTCCCTTGTTTTAGTGGAATGTTGCAGACCATCAATGCCGTTAATTCTATGTTTAGGGACAGATTAACAGACGGTTACAAATTTGTGCTTACAAGAAGGCTGAATCAAGATCCCTTAGAAAATCAGTTTTCATTGTACCGTCAAAGTGGTGGCTACAACAGAAACCCAATAGCAAGAACCTTTAAAGCAGCTTTTAAAATAAGTGTTACGATCCAGCTAAAAAAACCTCCTCATTCAAACTGCGAAGAAGATGAGGATAACATTTTAGAATATCAAGACACTGATGAAAATAGCGAAGAATCTTCAGCTTCATCATTTTCTTCCTCAATGTCCTCGACTGAGCTCGTAATTGGTGACAACAAAGATTCCAGTTTAGAAAAGAGTTCAATAGTCTACTTTGGAGGATATTTACAAATACAAATGTGATTTATGTAAAGAATTTTTGCAAGGTGATCTTAATGTTGATTTAGATGAAAATAAGAGTCTAATATTCTTTAAAAATTATAATATTGAGAAATCCTCGTTTAGTCGTCTGAAGGTACCATCACCCATATTAAAAACGTTCACAGGGATTAGTATGCAATGTTTTTCAAAGTACTTAAAAAACTGTTGGAAAAAATGGGTTTTGGAAAAAATATAGAATATATAATTTTAAAAAAATGCGATTCAGTTTACCGGATTGGTTTGTGCAAGATGAATGTGTAGATCCAGAAAGTTTATTTTAAAATTACTAATCAGAACCTTATCTTTTAAAGAATGCAAATATTTTTCGTCAAAAATGAAAAGGGATGAAAAAGCCAAAACTTCAAAGACAGCCACCAAATTGACAATTTTAAAACGTAATAATTACACTTTTAATTAATTCACATTTATAATAACAATCCATGAAAATAATTAACTTAATGTGATCATCCAATCTGCTGAGGCTAACTCTCGGTTTCACAGGAAGTACAAATTTTGTAATGTTTTAGCTACTATTGCGAACCCTAATCTGAGCCCACACTGTATGATAGATATTACCAATTTTCAAAATCAATATACATGAATAATTTAGTAAAAAACTGATACTATTTCAAAAACATGTATTTAGTTTGTCGCATTTTTGAGTCACCCGGTCTAATTCAAAACGTTCATGCCTATTTTAAGCTTAGATTGGGATTTTCGTAAATATTTCATATATGGATATGTAATTTTCCACCCTCCCTATATATTGGAACCTGCAGAGATACGGGTGAAAAACCCATTTTCCCCCAAAATCTCTCCTTAAATTAGAGCCACGATCCCTCAGTATGGTCTAAGGTAGCCCCCATGGGGCGCACCTACCATAAAAATTTCGACTCCGTACCTCTTCCGGTTCTTTCGAAATTATTTAAGTTTTTCCTTCTCCCGCCTCCCCTGGCCAAACGGGGGGGAGGGGGATTACGAGGTCTCGTTTTAGTCCAGGATCTTCTTTTTACCTGGGCTACATCCCTTGAAAACTTCAGCGCTCTACCTATACGGGAACGGTTTTTCCCCCCATTTTGCCCTCCATAAATTAGAACCCCGGTCCCCCCGAATGGCCTAGGGCGGCCCCATGAGGCGCACATACCCAAAAAAATTCGACCCCGTACCTCTTCCCGTTAATTAATTGTTTATTTTTCCTTCTCGCCCCTCTCCTGGCCAAAGGCGGTGGAAGGGGTACCGTTTTCGTCCAGGATCTTCTTTTTACCCTGGCTATATCCCCTGAATATTTCGGCCCTCTACCTATACTCTACCTATTTTAGGATGTTTATACGGTGCCTTATATCAATAACTAAATAACTTAAATAACAACATGAAATCGATGTATAAATAACGCATTTTTGGATTTATATATTGCTGTCAAACAGTGGCGACTCGTCATAAGGAGCCAAGGGGCCATGGCACTACCTTGCGACTCTTAATATTTCGAGTTTAACTGCCAAATATATATTTTCTTTTTTTATATTTAAAATTTATCTAATAAATAAATAATATTCATCGTATCTACAATGGACAATAATAATCTATAGACTCTGATAATATTAGTCATCGAAAAATGTAATGATTCCCCGATAATTGGGCGATTCGAGCCAAACGCGCAGCCGCCTCGTCTTCAGCAGCAAATTGCCATGGAAAGGTCAAATGAGGTCACGACGATGCACGCTGAGAAGGCGACTTTAGGGGACTTTAGGCGTAAATCGGCATAAAGAATTCCCCTTTCTTTCTGGTAAATCGGGGCCACCTGATTCAATGGCTCGGGCCGCGTTTCGATAAGTAAAAAAGGCCGGTCTGACTCTTTAACGTTTAAAATGAATCAAATAAGCAATCTTTTAGTGAAATCTGCAGAAAAAAATCATTTTGTAAATGCGTTTGAAAATTTTATTAAAAAAGTAATTGAATAAATTGCAACCAAAAAAAAAGTATATATCGGAAACTGTATAACTAAAATTATTAGTATTAAAAATAGACCAATTTTGTGCGCGTGTGTAAATGCTGTTAATAGTAATTTTTGTAATATTTTTGTAAATTAATCTATGGTAGGATTTTTTATGGAAACTGCAAGTACTTTCAGCATTAATTTCTGGGGGTATGTTAGGTGTTTTTTTTAACAGAACCTTTTGATAAGTTTTGAATACTTTCTTGGCAAAATTTGGTATAGCCTGGGTTAGTGTTAGTTTTATGGCAAAACTTGGGTTAGAAAGCCAAAAAATAGTAGATATATAATAGAAAAGTATGCGCCTTCCATTTTTTTAAATTACAATTACAATGAGCCATCAGAAAATGGTTGCCCGAGGTGCGTTTTTTAACGCCTTTTGGGTAAAACTTTGGGCGTGTCGCCCCAAAATTTTTTCAATAATTCTTGGTAAAATCCGCTTCGTTCCTTCGTGGAAGGCGTGTTTTTTAACAATTTTTGAGTACCAATTAGGCGTGACATCCCCAACATTTTGCGGGTTAGCCTCCGGCTGCGCCTGCGGCGAGCTGTTTCTTATAAGAAACAGAATTATATTTTGGCACCATCTTGCCTAAAAGTCACGAGTTGCCACTTGTCAAAAGTATTGAGAAGTGTTCGTAAAGTTAAGAGATAAAATAATATATAAAGGCAGCTAATTTAACTTTCTAACTCGTAACAATCTGACTGTAACTGTCACACTGTCACACTGTGACTGTAAACACATTTTATAAACCTGGTCTTGTACAAATAACTTGAAGCTCAATCAAATGCCCTTTAAAAATTGAAGACATTCCGACTACTTTCGAAGATATTAGAAGACCAAATATTACCAAGACTTCTTTATTTTTTCCTGCCATTATTAATCAGATTTGGTTTTTTCGTTCTTGAACCACCATCATCAACCTACAGTGTGTGCGTGGATTTGCTTGCCAAATGGGAAACTTTTATTTCTCATTTTAGCAAACAATGTTATTCTTTATAAACAGCTTTGCTTGCGAACAAAATTATATTCACGTGTCGACATATTAAATTTTATGTACGAGGCACTCAAAATGTGATGGAATAATAGTTATCATCAAAAATATATGCGTCATAATTCGCAATTTTTCAAAAATAAAAATATGTAATTGATATTTGGGATATTGACTGCCAAGTTGAATCTAGACAAGTTTTTAAGAAAGCATTTTACTCAAAAATAAAAAATAAAGGTAGATTACTCTTAAGCAAAATTCATGTTTTTGAAGTTTTTGAGCGCCCAATATAAAAAATTGGATATGTCTATACGTGAATCTCAATGAAAAATAAAAGTTTCCCATTTGGCAAGCAAATCCACGCACACACTGTATCTCACACTCAATAGTATTTAGATTTTTTTAACCACCAAAAAAAAAACAGTGTTTTTACGATTTTACGAATATTTTTTCGAAATATAAATAACTTTAAATTGGCTTATTAGAAAATAATGAAATTTGGTGCGAGAGGCCATTATAATTCGTTGTTTTTGACAAATCTGTAATTTGAATAATCAGATTAGAGTAAAAACTGGAAATTCGTTTCCATAGTATTGTCGCAGAGAGCCGACTAACCCTTGAACCCTTAATCCGGCCCTGGGACAGTTGGGCTCCGGTTGCTTATACGTAAACTGCAAACGCGATTGGACCTCGCCATACTGCGACTGTAATATAAATTGTTTGTGTGAATAGTTGTTGGAAAAGATGTAATATTGGGTTGTCGTACAGCATTTTTATTTTTTTTTCCTGATTTTGAGTATGCCTTGGGTTAGTTTTGTTTAGTTCCTGTTCGTTGACCCCCGTAGCGAGCGGAGGACCAAGCATGAAATGTTCAAATATTTGAGGATGAAACGTAACGTATCTAACATTTATATTACAGTCGGTACCATTCCGTAATCCCTATTTTGCGGGCAACTGTCCTATTGCCAATCGGGGCAATAAATCCCTATAGCAAAAGGTAAAAGTGACATCGGCGCGCAAATGACCCATGCCTAACACTAGTTATCAGAAGCAGCTTCGGCTCAACTATGTTGTTAGAAGTAAATGTACTCCTTTCGTCTTAAAATAGTCTTATTGTATTTTAAATTAATATTAAAATTGGTAGTCAAAGGCAAGGTGGTGTCATTTTAACGATAGAAGATACCGAACAAGAATAAATGAATATTAATTTACCAATTCTGGCTAATTTGCTGCGCACTCTGTATAATGCATCCACACTGCAGGTATCTCAGAAGTTAGAAATGTATCTGGTAAACCAATTCTGAGCATGAACATTTTTATATAGTTTCTTTGTCAAGATAATACATGCTAACAACCAAAATTCGTTTTTGTAATTTATCTATACTCGACGTGCCGAACAGATTCACCAATCGTGGAAACAATTCGTCTTATTTTATGATTGAATCGACCCAATGTTTTGTTTTTCATTTCGATTTTTCTTATCCATAATACAAAAAATAAAAATAGAGTGTGTTAATCAAAGTTCCTATACTTATTTGGAATCAATGGAATCATAAAATAAGAAGAATTATTGTATCCGTGTTTTCCGTGTTTGGTGAATCTGTTCGGCACGTCGAATATTGTGTTCATTGTTGTGAGGTCAACCAATACTTAAAAAAATGTTTGCACGTTTTCGGAAGCAATGAAGTTTTCCAAGAGTTTAATAAACACCCTGTATGCAACACTTCCTATTTCATTTAGATCTTGCAATCAAAACAAACTGTTGTCTATGATATTTGGAAAAACCTCTTAAAAACTGCAGGTATATAAAAATATTTCACTTCGAAATTTATCTAAAAATGTGTACTTAGTACCTATCCGTTTCGTCTGCCCAGCGCAGTTTATGTCGCAACTTGTATGCAAAATAGTTATTTGGTACCTGTTTGTACTACGCATTATTCTCTCCATTCATAACAAACTGTTTTTCGTTTCATAATTCTATTTCTATAAATAATTCGATGGATATCGACTTAACTACGAAGTCGATAAGCGATCATTTCTAATACGACTGTTTGATGTGCCATCTATGGGCCTCGAAACATATCTGTTAGACGAATTCAATTTTTATTACAGACAACCTTAAAATCTTTTCTAGTGCATCGAGTTTTCAGTTTTATCCGTTTTGTCGCTTATGACCGATATGTATCCTTCTTTGTTTAATGGTCTCTCTGTCATACTCATTGGTTAGCTAACTATACTCCTTTATTCAAACAACGATTAGCGTTATATTGAAAAATAAAAGAGAAATTAAAAAAAATTAAAATATAGAATTTCTTTATTATTGATTGTATTGATGAAATCAGTGATCAAATCGAAAATGAAAGTAGAACTTGTAACTAGCATTTCCAGTATTTCAGAAGCCTCTATCCATAAAAGGTCTTGAGAATTTTAACATTGCTAAGAATATTCCGGAATATTCTTCTTATAGTGCCTATCCTCTGTGGATGTTGGTGATCACGTTAGCCACCCTGACCACTATATTGACGGCTGATCTGAAGAGTGTTAATGAGGTCATCCCCGTCCACTGCCGAAGGTTTTTAAGCCGTGAAGTGAATTTTCTTCTTGGGCACCTCCTTCCTTCAATCTTATTGCCCTGTATAGTATAAGCTGTAATTAACGATATCATTATCCCCTCATTACTGCCCAAAATAGGAAAGCTTTCTGGACTTGATAGTGGAGAGGATTTCCACGATACTCTTAGCATGCGCCAGTAGCACCACATTTCGAACGTTTCAAGGCGTTTGCAGGGGCGGCATCAGTCAAAGTCCAGGCTTCCACTCCGTGGAGGAATATTACTGGAGCCTTATGTGAATGGGAATCTGAGATAAAATATTTAACAATAAAATGAAAAACAAAACAAGATTCAAGATTTTTCAAATAAGCAGTAGATCTTTGGTAGATTATAGGTGTATGTATTCGCAAATGTCTTACTTATTACGTTTGTCGGAAAATTTTTGTCAATGCTAAATATTATCGATTTGTTTTCCAAGTACATACATATTATTTTTAGATATACTTGATGATAATGATATGCTTTATTTTAATATGAATTGATTAAATCCACAAAACCCAAACTGAATTTTTGCACTCGACGTGCGTTTCGCTAACCATGTTAGCATCATCAGCAGATGATTAACCCTGGAATGGCACACTTATTTTTTGTTACATATACTGCACTCTGGGGTCTGGGAAACCCCAAGGTGGTTTTTGGTTTTAAAGTAATGATGAAAGCAAATATTAGTTTTTTTTTTATTTATTGGATCATGAAATACAAAAAAAAACTTCACTTTGTTCAAAAGTTATGTTTATTCAAGTACACAAATTTTCGATGACACGAAAACCTGATGAAATACTCGATTTTTCTTACGTAGTAAAAAAAAACAAAAATGTTTCTTAAAAACTGTAAAAACGAATACATATAACTAAAAAACTCTTTAAACTAAAGTAATAGACCAATACATTTACAAAATAGTGTCTTTTTATTCTTAGCGAAGTACTTCATTTTTGAGTTGCACAGATGAAACAAAGTTGGTCTCTATATTCCAAACACTAAGGTTTGTGGCACACTGCACAGGCGAAACTTATTTTGCGATCTATCCCACGTGGCTAAATGTAACATCTAACTTTGGTTTTGGTAAGTTAACACCAACGGGATCATCTTGGGGTATAAGTAACCCTAATATTTCACTGATTTTTAGACACAGCGACGAGTCCTCAAAAATATCTTCGTCTGTGTCAGATTTTTCCACATTTGCCTATAGATTTGTACCTTCGACCAATAACTCTTGTTCAGTCAATGCACGACGATTTTCGCTGTTGGAATATGTCACACTAGCAAATACCAATCAATTAGCATAAAATTTTAATAATCGTTAACTGCACACTGGGGTCTGACGTACCCAAATAACAAAATAGCTCGAAATCACAAAGTGTCAAAGCGAATAATACTGCTCAAACAATCGTCTTCCAACGCTATCGACCAAAAACTAAATTTACAATGTGCTGACGAGCCGAAATTCGCATACATGCGCGTCTTATATTAACCCAAATATGAGCCGGGGTTTTTTAGACCCCAGTGTGCAGTTCCAGGGTTAAAACTAAACTTGCAATCTACCTAACTCTATTTTGTATTAACTGTCTGCTCCATCAAGCTAAGCAAACAAGAACCAATCCTGGAACCCTAGTAATCACGCTCGATCAGCCAATACAATGGACTATTATAGGGAATAGTCCCTTTATATCTGTATAAACTCTTCTTACATTTATTAGTTTCCTTACTTTCCTATGCGTTTAATAATATCCTATCAGATATATTGATTAATTTTTAATTGTTATTCTATGATTATTTTCATAATCATGATGATGCTAACATGGTTAGCGAAAACGTGCGTCGAATGCAGCAATTCTGTTTCGGCATTGTGGATAAAATTCTTTTGTAGTGCATTTTGCCGAAGATATCAAACCCCAACTTAAAATAAATCCTGTTTTTTTTTCCTCATTTTTCCCACCTCTAAATATATATAGGTACCGGACATTTTGGGATCCTCGAAAGTGCTGGCTATTAGGAGGTTGTACTATATGTACTTATTGATTTGTTTTGAGTGTGAGACAAAAAATAATGGTGCTAAAAAATAAATGAACTAAGTGGTAATTGAAGCCCTAAAAATCAACTATCGTCAACCTTGAATTATGTTTTTGCCCTTAGATGAAAAATTCCCGTTTTAGTTTAAAAATGTCCGTCCTAAAATAATATTACATTCGTAACACTCGAAATCCTAAATAATGAAAATACAGATGATTATAACCTTTAAATATTTATGTTTAAAAACTGAAAGTGAAAACAACTACGACGATCATTATCGAGCAACAATGCAAACTTCTTATTAATATTAATTTATAAAATGTTACAGATGCCAAAGCGATCCTGACGACTCCTCGTAAAATTATTAATAAAATCGTAAGGCGTTGAACTTATAACCTTCGACTCTGTAACCCAACTATATGCAATGTGCACAGGCTGGCTTATGGCATAAAGAGGTCGAATGAGAATATCTTGTTAATCCAGCGAACATATATGGGTCATTCTCAAAAGTTACACCTTGCAGCTAAACAAATAGAAAATAGAATGGTTAAAAATAAATAAACAAAAAATGGAACATGACAGAGATTAATATCATCCTTGGTTGGATTGAGAATAATTTATACAGGGTTCCCCAACTTTTTCTCGAAAACCAAGAAAGACCCATTCATATTATGTTTGAGAGGGACATAATATGAAACTTCTTTATTATACAGGGTGGCCGAAATGACAAATTTGTGGATTCAGTGTTGAGTGCGTAACTGAAAAAACATGGAAGGTGACGCTCTTATGGAGCCGAGTAAATCGTTACCACCACTTGCATAATTGCTTGCTATAAGTAAAAGCAGTGTGGATAAAATACTCAAAATAAATTAAAGGAAATTAGTTTCGACCATACAAAATAAAACAAATTCAACAATTGTATGATCAAGATGTGACAAGGCAGTTACAATCTTCTGAGATATCAAATGATAAAATTACTAATATTGAACATTGTACAACTGATGCTGTGCATATTTTATTTACATAAAAAATACACAAATCGAATTTCCAAATAAATTCTTATGTAATGAGGGAAGTTCCTACCCAAAAATTAAATGTTTTAGCTGGAATTCTTGGTAACCATGTGATGAGGCCGTTTTTTATAAATGAATATTTAAATGACGAAATAAACCTGTACCTGTTAGAAAATATTGTTGATCCAGGTGTAATTTCAGAATGCCGAGATTTAACATCATTAAATTTTAATAATATTTCGAATTGTTTAAAAAAAAATGCTTGGAAGTTGGAGGTTTTCATTTTCAACACTTGATCTAACAAACTTATTTCACTTTCTTTCATTTCGTAAAGATATAATAAACAGATTTATTATTTATAATGCTTATGTACTTATTAAATGGACTAATTACTTGTTACATATCATACCTAATTTTTTTAAAAATTTGCTTTGTTATTTACTTGTCACTTTTACATTAAAAAGACTGCAACATAATTAATGGAAAGTGATCCTCTATCAGGTGAGTCAATCTTCTGAAAAGTTTTGATTTTTCTTCCAGTGGCCAGTTTAAAAATGATATTTGGTTTAGCAGGTATTTTGATCAACCGATTGTCATATAGGTACTAGGATAAAAAAAAATCAAAACGCTTACTTCTGAGTCGCATCGTTTGTATTCTATTGGGCTAAAAATAGCAAAAAGGCGTTATAAATGGCTATAACTCCAAAATAATAGAATTTAGGTACAGGACATGTTAGATAAAAAAATGCTTAAATTTTTACAAGTAATCTAAATATGCAAAAAATTGCAGGATGCCATTTAAAAACAAAGCTGTTATATTAGCACAGCCTGCACAGCTTTGCTTGGCCACCCTGTATGATAAAAAAATGTTTCATTATTATGTGCCTCTTAAAAATAAAAGGGACGGATCTTGGCGGTTATCAAAAGATCATTTCGTTTTCGTGAAAATTAGAAGGTAAACTTTTAGTTGGGACGGCCTATAGGTAAAATCGTTAGAATATTATACAGATGTATATATTCAAGCTGTTTACGCTGACTGAGACGACTAATCATCATTCAATATTCATTAAGGTGCATTAAAATCACGCATTTAACTACTAGGTCATGCGTCTGCGTACATTCGATCACGTAACAGTGTTACAATATTTCGTTACCAAAATGTTTTTTAAATGATTAAGTTAAAAAATCATCTTATGTGTTCTGTTATAATTATTAGGTGTAGATAACTTTTTAAAGTTTCCTCGTACAATGCCTTGGCAAAAATAGGTTATACATTTAAGGTTTGCTCCATGCAGAGCTTTTGCAAGTTGGGCCATCCGATGTATCGGTTTGATGTGTTTTTTAAAGAACGTTAACGAATTTTAGAGGAATGACCCCGCAAACACTCACAAATCACGCAGTTACGAAACCCTGTCGTTCTGCGTCCGGCCTTTCCTTTGTTCTGGCAGTACCTCATCGCCGATGACCGAAATTCGTAAACGTATCATTGAATGCAAATTAAAAAGAGGATGGCAATTTAGGCATGTGCACGATTCCTCGTTATGAAGCGTTCGTACTGACAGTTAAATTACACGGCGTGATGTATGCACGCATGCGGTGGTGTTATCGTGATAAAAAGGTGCTTCAACAAGAACGAAAATTGACACAGATTTAGACCTTGGAAAAAATTAAGACACGTAGATACGGCAAAAACGTCAAAAGGTGACTGATTAATTAATGTGTCAAAATATACGGTTTGTCAGACAAATAGTTGCCTCCACCTCAATTGACTTTATGAATAAGGTCGCTTCGCTCTGGTCTTAGGATGTAATTGCACAAGTGCTAATTTTATGACCCTAATACAGCTGAAAAACCTAAATGCTCGGCGCTTCGAGGAACAAGTTGCCCCCATTGTCAAGAACGAGAAATCTAAAAACCAAAATGCATAGTAAATGCAATTAAAACAATAAAATCCTCGTGCACTTTGTTAAGTTTTGAATTGACATTTATAAAACTACCTACTTGGATTTATTATAAACTTTGTATAGCTTTTAATGCACGTATTTCCAAAACTAATGTGGTGTCTAAAATATTAGGGCACATTGCATGGCCTATCGACTAGAATTTAATTTTTCCTTTTTTTTTTCAATTTTTTTTTCGCCGTAAACCGCGATTCTCTAACTTTTTTTTTATTATTTTTTTTCTTTATTTCATTTTATAATAGTTTCCGAACAATCACTCGTTTTTGTTTTTTTTTTATATATTTTTTTCTCATTTCCTTTTATAATACTTTTAGTTTATTAACTTTCCGAATAATTTCCTACGTTTTTTAATTTTTTTTTCTTTTTAGAAAAAAAAATTGGGTATCCGGGGAGGTGGGGGGTGGTGGTAAATTCCCCCCCTTCCTCCCCCGCTGATGACCTTGTGAAACGGGGTTATCGCTTGTCAGATTTTTGATCCGAGGCTGCGTTGCAGAGATATCGGCAAAAAACGCTTTTTCCCCTGTCCCCCCATATGGTCAAAGGTAGTCCCCCATGAGGCGAAGCTACCATAAAAATGTCGACCCTGTAGCTCTTCATACTTTACTACTATTTTGTAATTTTTAAGCATCCTCTGTATTGTGAATTTTCTACTTAGAAGTGTAGAGTTATGTCTGCGAAGAGCATACTAGTCAATTTTGTTTAAATAATGTCTACTTAAGAGTTTCCAACCTAACGATTAAAGAAAGTCACCTTTCATCTTGAAAAAGTGACACCGAATTAAAAATATCAAGAAATCCCTGAATTTAAATGTAACAAATAAAAAAGAAAACAAATGTTTTTAAATTCCCGGGAGAAATGAAGTCATATAAAATTTCTAGGTATTTGTTTACTACCCTGTATGTACATAATATGCACAATATTTAAAAAGTTTTGGAGATACATTATGTATATTAAAAATTAGACTCTACATTTTTCATATTGGTTTCTGGTGACCATCGGTTTATTTTGCAATTATCCGGCCCATCTAGGTTACAAAAAATAATACTTATTTAAGCCTTTAAAATTAAGAAGGTTCCAACCAAGACCTATATTAGACGTTTGCAACTCGCGAGCGGAACACATTCATGTACAGGGTTTCTGTTTATCTTGTGAACGGGATCTTCAGAGTTTATTAAAAGATATTTCATATAGTTTACACAAAAGATTTTGGATTTTTCCTGAGCCTCTCGAATCTGTTAACAAAAATTAACAAATGACAATCAGAAATTGACAGAAATGTTGTTAATTTTGTTATTTTAAATGCAACATCCTGTATGTTAGTGGATTTTTAAAGTTTGCGACAAATTCTAAGTATATTTAGATAACATACCCTATGCGTGTAAATTTAACTGTTTTCGAAATATTGACGTTTGAAAATTGACATTTTCCACATTATGATAGGATGTACGGCTTAAGTTAGAATGAAATGGTTTGCACTTTCCTGCCTTATTTTTTCAAAATCTATTGTGTGGCATCAACTTCTGGATTCGCGGGAAGAACTTCCGGTTAAACCGAAAGTTGCTGCTAGATGATTAATTCTGAAAATTTAAGTTAAAAAAGTTCAAGCCGTTTCGCTCTAACTTAAGTCGTTTAGATTCTATATCCTGCCAATAGGATCTAACATATCAATTTTCAAACGTCGATGTATAGAAATTGAATTTAAGATATGTTGGTATCATGTATAATATACTTAGAATTTTTCGAAGAATTAAAAAATCGACTAATATACGCTGCTGCATTTTAAAAATCCAAGTTGACAATATTTCTGTCAGTTTCTGACCGCTATTTGTTGCATGGATTCAGGAAAAATCTAAAAACTTATATATTAACTATTTTTATACATATCTGTTAATAAACTCTTTAGACCCCATTCTAAATATAAACAGTAAACCTATTCTAGCTTTTAGTTGACGCCAATCGATGTATCCCATAAAATATCAAATATGGGACACCGTGTATAATAATGTTGATGAAATTGGGGAATTGAATTTGTGAAATCCCTTGCAAGTAGGCCGCCAGTCTAGACTCGTTGTGCATCACCTCTCACACCAATTCAGCCAGGCAGCCCAGCCTCCCTAGCGAAGATATGACAGCTTTCTTATGTCTTCCGGGATCATCACACATCTCCCAAAGTGCACCTCTCTTATCCTAACCAACGTCGGACACTCGGCGAGAATATGAGTGAACGATGCCTAGTCCTCCAGGCACCACCTACATTCCGGACATTCCACGATCCGCAGCAGGTGTAGATGTGTGTTCAAGCGACAGTGCCCTGTAATCCCGTCACAAGTTTCATCCCCTCTCTCTTTAGAGCCAGCAAAGCCCTCGCTCTATAAGGCATCCAAAGAGTAGCCCAGCCTGCTTCATTCCTGGAGTAGCCCGTCATAGATCTCTGGTGGGCACAATAATTGCGTTCCTTAGGATGGCGGCATTAGGATTACAGAACCTCGCCATGTCAGCCGATCAGCCTCCCCGTTAACCGGAATATTCCCGGAATAACCCAAACTAAAATAAGACTATTATGCCCAGCCGGCGCGGCGTCCCCATAGGCATCCCAGCACTCGAACACTAGCGTCTAGTTGATTCCGTCAGGTTCTAAAGGCGACAGAGCAGCCTGTCTGAGCAGATGTAGATGTCCTTCCCTCTGAAGGCTCTTGACAGGTTCTCATACCTGCATTCGTCCATCGTTGGACATAGGCTCCTCATTAGGTTTTCCACTCCTCTCTGTCATAAGGCACATTCACCCATGCATCTAGGTCTGGACCTGATGCTGACAACCTTTTCAGGTCATTCCCAACCCTTTTGCGTTTATATGGTATCCATTGTATTATTTGCTTGTTCATTTAAGTTTTGCTACCCTGAGATCTTTCACCTTTGTTTCGGTTGATATCTACTCATTTATTTTTCTATCTGTTATTTTTATATTCTGCATTTGCACTATATGCACTATTTCAAGCCTGTGATCCAGCAGGGAGTACCCACAGATTAGAACACTTTGCTTTTGATGTATTGCGAGTATTTTTATTTTTAAAAATAAAACTAAGTTTGCCAAACCATACCCAAGCCAACTTCATTGATATTTTTATTTCTAGGTGTGGTTGTCTTTATTAAGTTTAATAGTTTGTCTCAAATATGTATGTATATATTTATTGACTTGGTCTATTGTTCCCTGTCTTATTCTAATTGTCTCGTCTTCATATGGGTTTGTCATAGTTTTTGTTTTTTCGTAGTTCATATTATAATCTATTTTTTTATCCTCTTTGTTGGGTTCTTAAGTTTTTCTCTTAGTTATTAGGATGATATCGTCCGCGTATGCTTAAGTACTGTTCATTTATTTTAATAGCTCGTTCTTCCTATTCTTCTGCTTAGTGAAAGGCTTTTTATATTTATTGGTTCTGCTCCTTCATGTAACATGATTGTTGTTGTGGTGTTGTTATAGATGTTAGTTAGTAACTCCAACTATATATTGTGTAAAGAGCTTTTTATTTTACTGCACAGTGCTCTATACTATCAGAAGCCTTTTCGAAATATACAATTTTTTTTTATTTTTATGGCAGAGGCACACACTAAAGGGAAATCCTATGGCGCTCGACGAGCGGTGTGTGTGCAAAGATGTTGATTGACACGGCTCTTGAATAGTTGTAGGTTGTAATTAGTGGGAAACAGATGTCCTGGGAGTGAATTCCACACTGATGCAGTGCGCCAGACAAAGGAGTTCTTGTAAAGAGGTGTTTCCAGTTGTACGACGAACTGGTGCGCTCTTGCCGTCTGTCGTGACTGTCTGACAGGAGTTGCCAGGGGCGGGATGAGGCGGGCCAAATCCTGGGAACATCTGCCGTGAAAGTATCTGTAAAACAGAGACATCTCGGCCACATGTCTGCGGTGTTCCAGATTATCCAGATTCCGGGTCAACTCCGGGTCGCCGACGAGGCGCACAGCTCTCTTCTGAATGGAATCCAGTAGCTTTAGGGTGTGCTTTGGTACCGTCACCCCAGATATGTGAGCAATATTCTAAGCACGGTCTTATTTGCGCTTTGTAGAGCAAGAGCAACTGCTGCGGTGTATAGAGTTTTTTATTGCGAAATAGCGCACCAAGCTTCTGGGAGTCTGACTTTGCGATGCTAGCAACGTGGTCATGCCAGGACATATTGCTGTTGACCGAGACACCCAGCTGTCCGATTGACGAGGATGAAGGAATGGTCGATCCTGCCATAATGATGTCAGGGCCAGCTGTATTGACCCTCTTGGTAAACGTAGCTGCTTGGGTTTTTGCTGCATTGAACTGGACCAAATTTCGATCGCCCCAAGTTTGAACTTTCTCCAGGTCTTGATTAATTGCTGTAATCTGCTCCTGTCTGCGGTGATGAGTCTCAGTCGCTGGTAAAGGTGTTTCTAAAGTGTGCGACAAGGGTACTGTCATCTGCAAAACTGTAAACAGGATTATTCGTTTCGGTCAGCAAGTCATTAATATAGATGAGGAACAGAGATGGTGAAAGTATTGCGCCCTGAGACACGCCCGCATTGATGGTGAATGTGTCCGAGATGTGTCCATCAACTGCAACGTGTAGAGATCGGTTCTTAAGGAAACTGGCAAGCTAGCTGCAGAGAAAGGCTGGCAGTCCGAAGGACGGCAGTTTGTTGAGTAGTCCGTCATGCCAAACTCTGTCCAATGCCTTTGAAATATCCATCGCAATCGCTTGAGACTCTCCGTAGTTCTCAATTGCCCTACTCCATATATGAGTGACATAGGCCAATATATCTCCTGTCGATCTGTCTTTGCGAAAGCCGTATTGATTATCGCTGATTATTCTGTTGTTCTCGAGGTACTTGAGTAGATGCTGATTGACTACACGTTCCATGACTTTGGAGATTATTGGAAGCAAGGCAATTGGGCGATAGTTTGAGGGCGTGGTTTTCTTGCCTTTTTTTGGAACAGGTTGCACTCGAGCGACTTTCCAAGAAGATGGGTAAATCCCTTTTCCGTAAGAGAGAGAGAAAAAAGCCTGGAAAAAACGGATGTTAGATCGTTGGCGCAGTTCTTTAACACGATGGCAGGTATTCCGTCCGGTCCTGATGCCTTTTGCGTATCTAGTTCCTTAAGAATTTTACGAATATCACGGTGATGAAACTTGACTTCTGCCATGGCAGTGTTGATGTTCGATATGGTGGGGAGAGTCTTGCCTTGGGGGACGTCTAAGGTAGAGTGCGATGAAAACATTTTGGCGAACATGTTTGCTTTTTCCTTGGCTGTAGTCGCCGTGATGCCACGTTCGTCTGTCAAAGGTGGGAGAGACGTTTTTGTAAAGTTGTTACTTACTGCCTTTGCTACCGACCAGAAATTCCTGGAGCCACTGGGGCATTGCAAAAGTTTATTCCTGATCCTTTGATTGTGTTTGTCCTTAGTTTCGTCGATCACACGTTTGCACTCGTTTCTCGCTTCGACAAAATAATTGCGATTTTCAGCGGTCTGATTTTGCTGCCAGTACTTGTAGGCTTGCTGTTTCCTACCTACAGCTCTTTCGGATCTTATGTCGAACCAGGGCTTTCCTTTTGATGGTAACTTGATGGAATTTGGGATGTATGCTTCCATTCCTGAGGAGAATACTTGCGTGATCTCTTCGCAGCAGACTGACGGGTCGCCAGAGCCAAAGCAGACGTCGAACCAAGGAAAATCTAGGTAGAACTCCCTTAGATCGTCCCAGTTTTCAAAATTGTAATGCCAGATTTTGCGAGGCAATGGTGGATCCTTCTGTATAAGTGGCAATTCACAAACCGTTGTAATAAGTTTGTGGTCGGAAGTACCTAATGGTGGACCAACTGTAATTGTGTACTGGTCAGGATTGGTGGTTAGAAAAAGATCCAGGAGGGCGGCGAGTTCGCCCCTCTCTGAGATTCGAGTTGGTTGGTTGGATCGACCTGTATTGAGTCAAAAGTGGTAGCTAGTGTTGAAAAAAAGCTTTTGTAGGCTCTATCGCTCGGAGGTCGATAGAGACAACATATAAACTTGGTTAAACCCTTGGCGGTGAACTTGAGCCACATGACGTCAAGGTTGTTCGCTTCGAGTGTTTCCTTGCGGTGACATGAAAGGTCGCTTCGGACAAAAAGGCATATTCCGATCTTATGTCTAAATCGGGTATGTAAATCGTAACCAGGATATGGGTAGTTCACTGTTGTTGTTGTAGAACATACTTGTGTTTCTGTAAGGGCTAGTATGTGTGGTCTATTTGCTTGTAGATGTTGGTGTACCGAATTTATGTTTGTATTTAAGCCTCTTATGTTGCAGAAATCTATTCTAAATTGGTTCGGTATCTTTGCTGTCTGTGAAATGCGGAATGAAGGGCTCCCAGGGCCACCCAGCGCTCGGAGATCCGAATGGCCGGGGAGCTTAACTCCGGAATATTTTGATCTTGGAAGCACATCATGTCCATAGATTCCTACTGTGGAGCCCGGAACCACCAGCGCGGAACCGGAACGTGATTCGGGAAAACCACTTAGCGCTTCCCAGTTCTGGTGGGGTGGTCTTTCACCGGACGATGCGAGTAGGCGTATGCATCTACCACCTAGGGCCGCTACAATATACTCGTTTACCTGTTCTAATCTAAGGATCTTCGTGGTTAATAAGGGATAACATGTAGTAGTTCCTTTTCAAAATCTAGCTTGTTCTGTAGACTGATAGCAATAGATATACTATTAGATCAACGAATTGAAATGTATTTTGTCTTAAAAAGCTGCAGTTTTTCACGTTTCCAACAAGTTGAAATGGTTCATCTAAAACCGCTGCTCTCCTAAAAGCCGTTTTTTTCTCAGGAATCTCATTTACTATTTTCACACTTTTATGAAGTAAAAAATATGTGCTTCATTAAATTGAATATGCATAGTTGTACTTCGTTGCGTAATTTAGTTTGATGATATCTGATATCCAACAGGCTAAATCGCAACGGTCCAGGCAATATCTGTTTTAATTCAAGGATCTCTTTTCAAAAACGTTGCTTATTCGATATGCATCTCGTTTATTATTTTCACGTCGCGTCGCCGTCGCCTCGTTTCGTTCGCGTATCGAGATTTTTAAACACATCTTCTACTTAACTGTTCCACTGTAGGCCGTGAAGCGAGGGCGTCTCTTTTCGGTTCGTGGCCCTGAGTCTTCATTTCTTCTCTGTCGTCGCCTGGCCGCGTCTTCGGCGTTGCCAATATTGGTAAAAAATCTGAATTCGACTATGAAAGCCTTCGAACTTTGTTCGTCTCGTGCTCATTTCGCAGGTGAGAAAAATATTAGAAAATTGTTAGATCCGATTTAATTACAATGTTGCATAGGTGCTTCGAAAATTCGTCTTTTCTTAATGTTAACTGGTAGATTTTCGAAATGTAAGTAAAATATGGAAACGATCTAAAAAAATTTTGCTTTTCGTGTAAAAAATACTGAATATGTTGTATATACGATATTTACGATTTTTTAATGTATAAAGGTTCCTCTGCATATAAATCGTTTCTGGCTTTTCGTGTGAAAATGACCGGATCATTCCTATTTGGCGTTATGTTCATCAAAATACCATTTAAACGGCATTAGTATTAATTAATTTTCTTACGAAGGCTAATTCAAAAAAGTACAAATAATTTGAGAGATTATTTAAGTGATATCAAAAATCTTTAAATCC
>MU181985.1:45798-98492 GCA_016904865.1 Pissodes strobi
AAATAATTTGAGAGATTATTTAAGTGATATCAAAAATCTTTAAATCCAAAAGTTGTAGGTTTTTTCTGAATCGCTAAGATTTTTTATCAGAACAAATAAATGAACATCGCAAAGGTGTCAAAAAATATCAGCTTTTTTTTTTTAATGGATCGCCTCGCCATGAATATGGGTCATTTTTTGTCGTACGGTAAGATACGTTGCTGAATCCAAATATACCAGGTTTGATAATTTTATCTTCAAAACTAACTGAGAAAAATAAGAAAAATTGTTTCATAACCATAATGTTTTGAAAAGTGAACGGTATAAAATAATGTGTAGTCTTAACGATTGATTGTATGGTACAGTTTATGCAGGGGGATCCGCTTAAAAACACACAAGTTGATATTTTTTGACTTCTTGGTGTTTGATGTCTATTGCTATCTGATAAAAAATCCTGGCGGTTCATAAAAATCCCTAAAATGTTTGTACTTATAGTTTTTTTTCTATGTCTTATAATAGATCTGATAGGCGTTGTCAAATATACGGAATAATCCTGTACACATAAACCAATAAGAACCGGGTGCCTCATCCCATAAGTAATCGCCAATACAAAGTATTTTTTAAATGGAACACCTTGCATTTTTGAATTCTCCAGAAATATCGAGATACTTACCTGTGGTAGATAATGTCGACAATTTTGATAAATTTTGTTAATTTGACAGAGTGTATCTGAACCTTAAGAGATCACGACCTATCTAATTTTAATTTTAACCCGAGGTTAAAAAGTGACGGTTAAATTCAAAGTTAGTTTCAATCGATGCCTTGTCCTTCTGAACAACTATGATAGAAACGTGCAAACCACAAGCGTATTCAGACGGCGCGGCGCGGCGGTCTGTTTTGAACTTTTCTGCTCGGTTCCACACGACGCGACGCGACCTTGGTCAAATCGGCAGAATTACCGATCTCTTTATTTATGTCTAGGGACTGACCCATAAATTTGAGCCTTCAACTGTTTTCAATAGTTTTCACGTACTTCGCGATACAACCAATCGTTTGTGTGACCTCTGATGGTCTTGAGGTCTGCCTTTACTTCGGCGACCCGGGTTCAAACCCGGTCGGTTTTTTTTTTATTTTTTTAAGGTATATTTCTAAACAGTTTTTTTCTTGATTTTGGGTATATCTTGGGTTAGTTTGGGTTAGCACCTGGTTAATCTCCTTTTCTTGAGACCCATGCCAAAAGTGAATTTAGGCAACTCACATTACTCTGCTCAGAGTTATGGGTCAGCCCCTAGATTCTTGTGATATCTAGATTCTTGTGGTCTCTTTGCGGTTCACTGAATTGCTTTCAAGGGTCTGGTAGTGCAGTGGCCAGATACTGTGCTTGTGATACGACGACTCGGGTTCGATTCCCCTAGTTATGTTTTTCTTTTTTTAAATTTGTGGTAGTTTGAGTTAGTGGGCCATGCGTAAAGTTAACAGTAGATACTTAAATTCTCGCCCTCACTTTAAGACAACACGCTAAAATGGTTCATCCAGGTTAGATAATTCTCCCAATAATAAATTTCAGCCCCTGCCACATCAAAATTACAAAAAATAATGTACCTATACAAAATTGAATTAACAGTTCATTATCAAAGTTATCGACATACAAATGTTAATATTTTGTAAACCGTTGAAGATAGCTATGGAATATTATATATGAAATATCTAGAATTTTCTGGATAATTCAAAAATGCAATAATATACAGGGTGTTCCATTAAAAAACTTTATATTGGCGTTTGCTTATGGGATTAATATTTTCATTACTAATCAAAAATTAAGATGATTACCTATAAGTCGGTAAAAAATTAGCTCTCTATCTTTAAAAATTAAAAGTTAAGGGGCTTGTCCATTTATAATAAATAACGCTGTACATTTTGCGCTGTATGATAAACAGTTTCCATGTCCCGTCAATAAATCTATATGCGCTTATAATAAATGAATATATGGGAAATAAATAAGTGAAATATTTTGATTTTCATATTATTGTTAGCTGCTCTAGATAGTGTTTCGACAAAAAGTATTGTAAAGTTTTTGCTTGCATTCTGAGCATAACTTTTACTATTTTGAAATAATACTCTTTATTCCTTATCACTGTAGACAATTAAACATACTATACTACTCTCATAACTTTCCAACTAATAGATCTGTACAATCCAACACTCAACTAACTGCAACACCCGTTTTGCGCGCTATTTATATCCAGTCGAACATAAATCGGGAATATTCCGGAATCGTCAGTTCTCTATTATTCCGGGCCTTGACCGCACTATGCATCGGAAAAATAACAGGTCAGGAATGTTCTCGGCAAGCGATGATTCATACAAGCGTCTAGCCATAGGGGTCACATTTTCGATGCGATACCGTGCATGCGCAATGGCGAAACGGGAATAATAGGTATTATTATGGCTTTGCATGGCCCTCCGCTCGCAATCAACAATAACTAACTAAAACTAACCCAAGGCTAACCCAAAATTAAGAAAAAAAGTAAATTAATAAAAACAAACATAACCTTAAAAAAGGGTAAACAAAACATCTGTCGCGACCGACGGGAATCGAACCCGTAGCGCAGAAATGACAGGCAAACACTCTGCTTACTACACCACCGAGGGGCTGAAGGAGTTTCGCTAGAACGTAAATATGGATAATTCCGATATTTGGGCCATATTACGTATGCACGGTATCGAATTGAAAATTTGACCCATATGGCTAGACCAAATATATTATAAGAATATGTAGCGAGTATCTCATAAGGCAATGAAAGGATTTTTAAGCCGAAAGAGAGAGACGGAAATATCCAATCTCCCATAAGTTTATTGCAACTCATTCTCGAGCGTTCTGCGCAATCTCGTTATAGAGTTTTGCTATTGGTTGAATTGAAACGGATCGGGGTGCTTCAATGGTAGCGACCAATGAATCTGAACTTGGTGCTTCTGCGCATTTCGGCACTTCATGAAGCGAGATAGACTTATGTGGAGTTTATATACATCTATCTCACGGTTTTGGCTTAGGTATTGGCCGGAACACGCTATATAGTCTTTTAATAGTCTTTTAATAGATGCTTTTTGATTCATGCTGAAAGTAGACGCGGTAAGTTAGTTGTATCGCCGTGACAATAGAGGCTGGAAGTTAGTACAACACGTAAACCTTAACATAGGCATAAACGCAACAATTTATACGTTTACGGAACCCTTCAGAGCTTTGTAAATTGCGTGTTGAAGTAGGGCCAGTAGCGGACCGTGGTGGCAAGTAACGTGAAAACGTCAAAGTCGTCAACTGCCAATAGTTTGTAAAATTCTAACCTGGCAATCCACATTCCACAAGTTTTTATCTTTTTTCTTGTTTGGTGACTTATATTTTTATCTTTTGTTGAAATAGAACTAAGAAGGTACGCATTTGGCTTTATTTTTTATATTTATATTTATACTTAATACACCAAATTTAAAACAGTCGTAGTAGTACATAAATGAACATATAAATGACTTATTTCATTCGTTTAGTTTTGATTTTATTAGGTATTTTTTACCAAGTTTTGAACGCGTTCACAAAGAGTTCGGATGCTAAGTGATTTTCCAGTAATTTGAATCATATTTAGTTATATGGTTGGGGTCTTCGTAAGGATTTTGTCCATAAGCCTCCCTTAGCAAATGAAGGTCATAATTTTGGCTGAACCGAAACCGAGTGCTAAAAATGTTTTCACTACTCATATTGCGTAAAGCCAAAATATACCGAATTCTCCAAAAACAAATTTAGAATAATCAGACACACCACGTGTCTCTGGAATAATTGCAAATAAAATAAATGTGTATCTAATAACCACAAAAACCATGAACTTGACGTTTGACGTAGCCGACTTTTCGAGATTCTGTCACAAAAAGCAACAATTTCATCACGTTCCACGTTGCCGTGGGGAAACGCAAGCCCACGTAGTCCGTAGAACGGTAACGTGGATAAATTTCCAATGCGCATGATCACATGTCAGTCTACACGTTTAGGTTTACGTCGTTGGCATAACTTCAAGCCTCTAATACTTCCCTCTTAAACCTGATCGTCCCGATCAGTTCCTTCATTTCCCTGTTATATTTTGAGCCTGTCAAGGGGGACTCAGTTTGCCTCTGAGGCTACGTTGAATTCTATACACCACGTCATTAATTCTTTTCGATGACTGTGTAGGGCCCTTTTCATACTGACATTAGCTTGGGGAATCTTCCTTTGTGGATTATAACCAGACTTTATCGTTGATCTGAAATCATATAGAATTAGCATGGAGATCATATCGTGTCTTCATTCAGTCACTGGCGATACTTTCAAACGGTAGTCCCACATTATACTGTTTCATCTTTCACCTATACCTTGTTTTGGGTCCTTGAACACTGCCGGCTCCACGATTTTACATCCTGGCAGTATAGTTGATCTAATAAAATATGTCGCGAATCTTGTCAATCTTTTTGTTCACCCCATTATGGACTTTTTTCAGGAGTTCCGATACCCTCTTTCTTGATACCACTAACTGTGTCTTCACTACTTTTCCATCGGCGCTTTCCCAAGGTTGTTTAAGAAGCCCATTTTTAACTACCAGGGAGCCCACTGAGCCCACAGAGTTTTAAAAGTAAATCCCTTAGTTTAAATATCTCCAGCTTGGTCTTGGGGGGAGCGATTCCTTCTCGTTGATCTATTATTTGGCAATGTTTACAATCATCCTCGCATGGTCTTTTGGATAAAGCATCTGCGATATTATGCAATCTTCCTGCCCTGTGCTCATCCTTAAAGTTATATTTCCTGACTGTTGGAGCTCTAGACTGCAGTTGTACTTGACAGTGGTTTTAAATGCCCAGTCCTGCCACACCTGTAGCACTGATTTGAAATATTTCGGTTATGTGGCCTATCTTCTAGTGGCTCCCGTAATCTTTGCACTTGACAGTCTCTTTTGGAATGCCCAGTTCGACGTCTATAGCACTGATTGGAAATATTTCGGTTACGTGGCGTATCTTCTAGTGGCTCCCAGAATCTCCCCGTGGCCTGAAGAATTTCGATTTTAATTTCTTCAAAATTTCGCTCATATCAGTTAATTCACAGCTGCTCGCCGGCTTTTCTTCCTGGATGAATACGGCTTTGATTTTTGGCTTAGATATGTTACAGGCCTTCTCGATTTCTAGGGCTCTATACCCAAAGCTTCACTGCAAATTTGGCTAGACGTAGCACCTTCTGAGTTTCTGGATCTCTGGTCCCATCCACGAAATATTAGGCAGCAAGTTCCTGTTGAAATTCTTCTGTTGCTCCCGAGTAGGCCAATGGAATGAGAAATCTAACGTTTGCGTCAAACTTCTGATTTTCAACAACTTTCTGATGTCGGGGCCTTACTTGCGCCTGCTCCAGTTAGTTGTCTTCTATATTGGTTTCCAAATCGTCTCTCCAGAGCAGCTACAAGTATGTCACATTTCCCCTGTTGACTGATGGGAATGGTCGGAAGCGCCAATTCTCTGTACATCGGAAAAATAACAGAGCTATCAGGCCATGATTCATGCGGAATTAACGTAGACGCGGCAAGTTAGTTGTATAGGGTAGCCCAAAAACATACAGATGGTTGCGAACCGTGACAATATACAAATACATTTTTTCGTTACAAGACATCGTAAAAATAGGATTGTTTTAATGGCACATTGCCATCCATTGAAAATGTGGGTGATGCCGACGCACGAGCCCGTAGGTTGCTTTGTCAAAGTTTTCCTAATATCCTTGAGTCTCTTTTCTAGCGATTACAGTTCGGGTTAGCTCTGTTTTGCTTTGGATTGATTGAAAAATTGGTAACGTCAAGTCATATAGAATTAAATGAAAAAAAAATAATTCAAGTGCCTGGACTATAGTAAATGATTTGCCGTTATTTCTAAAATTGACAAGTGGGTTGACTTAATTTTATTTGTTATGTTTTGTATATTACCTACATGTCCTTAACAATTCCTGACAACGTTACCCGAAGGCAGCGTTGCCAAACTTTCGGATATCCTTGAGTTTCTTTTCGAACGCTTTAGGTTTGAGTTGATTAAAAAATTGTACAGTGGTTCAAGTTAACCCAAAAAAAAAATGAGAAAAATATGGAGGCTTCGTTGTGCGTTTTTCATTGTACGATAATAATTAGTTTCGATGTCATGTGAATATATATGCGCGTTGAAGAGCTGTGAGAACGAGGAATCTCGCATTGTGAAATCAAGCTGATTGACATGACTGGATATATATCGTAAATCGTCCACATATAGTATGGGCAAAGTTTACAGAATTCTGTAAACTTTGGTATGGGTTTATCCTCAGGTATATGTATTTAGGTTTATTTCATTTAATTAATCTATAAGTGGCCTGATAAATCTGGCAACCTAGCAGGAGGATATCGGGTCGCATTAAAACGGCGGTGTCGGTATAAGTTATCGAGACTTCCTTCGGAGCACGGTAGCCGGACTCTTGTATTGCTCGCCCATTATTCACTCACCGAGACTCGATCTTGCGTGCAACGGGTATTGTGACTCGAGGAACTTTTAGGAACCCGCTTTTGTACGTTTAGAAAGCCTGTGTGTACCGACTTTATTTACATTGTCGTTTAATTAATTGATCTGACCTTGAAAATAATTGGAGTTTTTGTTTTTCACATTTGGATCGCAGCTAATGCCAGTACGTTGATCGAGTTCTAGTAATTATTTATGAATTTCAAAATTGCTATTTGCTTGATGTGGTTAATGATGGGCGGTGAAAGCTCCTCGATAAAATTATCAGGCATTCCTTATGCTGGTTATATGGATAGAGGGGATGGCCAAGGATAGTATACGTATGCACCGATGCTATTTATGATTTTGATAAATCGAGGGATCTGGATTGAAAAAATAGGGAGTCTATTGCATTTTTGACTTGATATTGCGAGGACTGAGTGAGGACTCTTATTTCGATGATATGTTTACTGTGATGGTGTAAATTACATACAAAATAGAGGAAACCAAGAAATCTTTAGGACCCTACTTTTGTATACGACAAATTCTCTGCAGTCCTGCCAGTTTTTCATTTATGGACACAGTTGTAACCCAATAAATGATGCACTTTTCGTCCATTTTCTTATAGACAAAGATGGTTATCAATTTTATAGATGAATTAAAAGGCGGATATCTACACGCAAATATCATTTTCAAGGGTAAAAGTCATTCAAATATGTGAAAAACACCTTCGAAAGCAGCACCATGTTAAGCTACGCTATAATGACTCCGGATCGCAATATTGTCAGATTGGTGAATTTCGACATAAAATAAAATGTTAGGTCAGTTAGTTGAATTAGGATTAGGTTTGGTTTTTTATGCTATTGTTTGCCTTGCGATTTTCTCGAACATTTGGTAACATTTTGAGGAAATACTAGTTAGAGACTTATATTAACCGAACGTTTAATTTTCCGCTGAAAAACGGCTTTAAAAATAGGGAGTGTTCAGGATCATAAAAATTGCAACATAGTTTCCATAGTTGCTGGAACTACTAATCTATAATTTCTGCATTTTAAAACTTAATTTCATTGAACATGCCGGACGTCTGACGCCTAGTTTTTCAAATTAATAGACATTTCGTGTATCGCGTGGTCACAAAAACTGCTGTCCACTTGACACTCTTTCCACCAAGGTGATTGACGATCAACTATATCCGTCTTCGTCTGACTAACTAATTTCGATGTTCTAAACAATTCCCGTCTCTTTTCGAGCCGTCAATTAGAGATCGAATACGTCGTTTGGGTGCTTCGGACATCGAGGGACCTTGCAGGAAAATTATAATCATTTCGTCATTAGGGTGATTACAAATGCACATTTTATTTCTACGGAGGTCTTCTTGATTCTCTCTTTGTGTGTGTGATCACTCCGTCTTCGTTTCTCTTATGGTACTAAAGAAAGATTAACTTATTTAAGCTCTTATCGGATACTATAATGGTACTGAAGGATGGTAGAGAGACTCATTGCTGTTTTTAAGGCGTTGGTTTTTTGCCGTATGGTATTCTTTAGGCCTGATGGGATGAAAATTATATTTTCCTTCACGGATGATGGTAATAAGCGAGAGTTTTTTTTTGCCGTGACACGAAATAATAACCATAATTTGTGCCGTTGTTAGGTAAACTAGATGTAAGTATATATACTTAATAATTTTTCAGCAGCGCTTACTGATGCTATTATAAACCGGCTTGATGCTAGCCCGGAGAACGTTTATGGGCAATCGAAAATGAAATATATAGAGAAGTAAAATATGTATTGTAGCTCTAGAAAACCAACTCATGCCAAATGAAACTACGAATAATTTGGTCTGCCAATGTGACATCTTGGTCAACAGCAGATTGCAACACCTGAGGGATGTATACACTGACTCTCAAGATTTAACATGCATTAGGCCAGAGAAGGCATTTTCCATTATGACAGGGATTGGACTTTCAAGCTAGACGGCCACTTGGGGGATGGCGCAGTATGCCCTAGTGAGCATAAGTGCCGCCCATTACGCTCCCCTTCCTAACTTATTGTATAATCTATAATTCGTACCAAAATAAGATAATGAATATGTTTTGAAAGAATAGGAAATTTATATACTGAAAACAAAAGATATCTTTTAGAACAAATGAACATGACTTACTCAAAAGCTACGACCTCTCTTGATCCAAAGCAATAATTATTTTCCTATAAGTTGTGCATAATAAGCGGTTAATCTATTGGTTGAAAGGCAATGAACACTTAGTTCAAAACACTTAAGGATTTTCTTGATGTAAGAATCAAAATATATCTTTCGGCGATATTTGTGTTTTGAGCCACATCATATTTCTCTTCAGTTAAAAAAATAGATTTTTGTCATGCAGCAAAAACCACCAAACATCTCTTGACTCAGCGATTTTATAATTTGACTGTAACGCATGGTTTCCCTTGGTCCAATGATATTTGCTCTTAACTAACAAACAAATTCTCTTGATCTAAAGGTATTTGTTCTTGATTACAGAACATACTGCTCTTGATTCACATCGCCCATGATCTACATCTTTTTTTTTTTAAATTAGTCACGTATTCATCCTCCAATGTTTAGAAATTCTTGCTATAACCTACTACATCCTGAATCCCTTTACATCGTAGTAATTCCTCGTCCTACATCTCATTAATATAATACCTCATAAATCTTTGTACGTTGCTATATTAGTATATATTGTGATACATAACATATCATCGTAAGCAAAATTTCATATCGGACGTTACTTCTTTATTAGTATAATAATTATATACGATTTTACACAGCCAAAATAAACCCAATTACCTAACCAAAATAAACCCAACTATCCCGAACTAACCTCCATTTCGCGTCCTATGAAAAATGTTTTTTTTCCTTATTAGGGAAAGTGGTAATCGACTTTAATACATTTTTTTTCGTAAATCTCGTAATAATCGAAATATTCCCGTAAAATAAATGTTCGAATTAAAATCCAAAATATAACTTCGGAAAATACGAGGGCCTAAGAAGAAAATACAACTTTTTCGCCGTAAGTACTTTTTTCGTATACGTCGTAATTTTGGAGATACGATTTTTTCACTTAGTTACCGATAAGTCGCAAATTAAAAACTATTTAAATTTAAAATTTCGAGTCGATCAGAGAAAACCGGTAGGTTCCGAGGTATAGGTTCCTCCAGGAAAGATACGGTTTGTTCTTCGACGATATTCGTTATTTAGTGCCTGAACCTATACCGGTTAAAACCCGCCAGTTAAGCTGCGCTCTGGATTTATAACTTAAGGCTCCGAGAGAAGACACCCTTAAGTTCAAAATTTTAGTAGCGACAATCAACCTAGATGATCTGTCGGAGGTCGGAATGGCATCCGGAACCTTTCAACTCTAATCAGCTTCTACTGATACAAAGGTACGTTTGCAGGAATTGGTAGGAGGCTTAGGGAACCGACATTTTAAAACTTGAATACCGACTCAATAGCTCAAATTTTTTCAAAAAATGTCAAGAGCCTAATTGCCGGTAGGCTCTGCATACGTAAAAGAGGCGAGGCGTAACTTAAATACCAAAATACGTTCCGAAACGTTTTTCTTTGAATTAATATTTACAATTTTAAAAATTTTGGCACTCGGAAGTCCAAAGGTATGGATGGAAGTTCCTTAATTGAGCCAGTAGGAGCAAAAAAGTTGTATGCTTTCGATCTTCGTCCATTCGAATGTCATGGCTAAGTTACCTATTTCTGTCTCGAGAAAAGGATTTTTTCTCTGGAGCCACCCGCTCTAGCTCTTCGCCATAGGCGACTGTAATATAAATGTACATTCAATGTAACTGCTTTTTATGTGTTGGGTTAGTTTTGGTTAACCAACACATGAGAAGCAGTTACATTTAATGTACATTTATATTACAGTCGCCCTATGATGAGGACCTGCGTGCTAGCGCGGGTGCTGTTACTGTATATGCTACCCGGTATGCGTATCGTGTTTTTCGACCCCGAAAAGGCTTAATTTGATCCGCCCTTAGTTTTCTTGAGTTAGTTTTGATGTGTTGGGATTAGTGAGGTTATAAAAAAAAATTGGTACGTGTATGCGCAGTTTCTACTACATCCGCGGTACCTCATCGATAAATGCCTAGTAAATCCTAGGTAAATCTCATACTTCCTTGGTACATCTCTAAATACTCGAGGTTTTTTCAAAGAAATCCCTACGCATCCTCGCCATGAAATCCTGATAAATTGCTCGACACCCTAAATCCACTCTTCGATCAAAAGCTCTTATAATCTCTCAAAAAGCTAAAAGCCCCGCTATTAATTTTCTAAATGGAAAAAAAATTACAATGTGAATTAAGATAATTATGTGCACAATAATTATTTTAACATCTTGTATTATTGAACGCATACTCACATGGATCCCAAATAGCACAGGGTGTGCGCAGGGAAAATACACATTTTGGCTTGGACACAACTCCTTTCCCCTTTTAAATAAATAAAAAAATTGGGTCCATACGCATGGTTTTTACACAATTCCTGCGGCAGGTCCAGAGAGAGCCTTATTTTTTTCGTTAATTTTTATGTCGGTTCTTTTTAGATGCGAATTCCAATGGAGCGATTTGTCTAATGTAACTCCTAGATATTTTGTAAGGTGAAATGAATAATTTCATCGTTCAGTTCCAGTTTACTTTTTCTAGTGAAGGGTACAATAATTATTATCATTGGGTCACTATTACCTTGCCAGAGATGTTACTCAAGCTATTTATTCGGCTGTTGGTTGATATTCATAATTCATGGATGAGTATTATTGAAACTGTGTTTGATAGATGATTTACGTACTATTGTTTTTCTTTGTTAAAAAATTACAATTATTATTTCAACCAAAACAAATTTTTCAGGAAAATAGTACCTGTTACCACCAACTTGGCAGACGAAAAAGAGATCAATCTGAATTTCAATAAAATAGATATGCCTGTGGATATTGACGTCAATGACAGTTTTTTCGGTCTTGGTTGTTCAGATGGCGAAGTTGAACGCGTTGTGCTTGGTTTGCAAGAAAGCTTGGAGCCTACGATAACGACATTAACGACTTAAGTCAATTATACCTTACATGATTTTGAGCTTCAAAGCTAGCGAACTTCGTTCCGAGGCTACATCTGCTTATCTGCAATCGAAGATTGGAATGTTGATGGAAATTACACATATAATAAATAACATAAAAGAGAAAGTGACGCTAGCAAGATATGCGACGATATAGATTTTCATCCGAATAAAGAAGAAGAAAATCAGATTTATTAGAGTCATCCAATGAAAACGATCATGGAAACGAATCAAAAGAAAACGGGAGCTTGGTAGGAACATATAGAAGATTAATTAAGAGCTGGAAAAGAAAGGCACAAGGCATGCTTCGGATACAGGAGCCCTAAACAACTAAGAACTTCTCAAAACTCTGAAAGCGGGAAAAGAAAACTTGGTACACCACGTACTTTAAGCTTTGGTAGCAGGTCAAAGAAAGGGAGTGTTTTGATATTGATGCTTTAAAACATAGGAAATCTACAAAAAGTTTTGGCACGATTTATCGTGGAGCTAAAGACAAGCTTTAGTTTGCAATTTGGTAAATAAGTACTCTTTTTAAATAGACAGCGTTGAAGTCAAATACCTACCGTTTTTTAAATTCCATTTTGTATCCAACAGTTACTGATCTCCCATTATATACTCGTAAGTATTTGCGTTTCAACGGCACGTAAGGCTGCTTAAATAAAGCAAAAAACTATTTGGAAATTTAGTTTTTACTAGGGTTTTTAATGATATTTTCTTCTCAGTTAATAAAATACAGATCGAGTATGTCAACTTATTAGATCAATTGTAGGTGCTTTTTTAAAAACCATCATTGTCGACTTACGTGTTATTGTAGATATGTTTTATATTGTTGTGGAGGATTCATGTTTACCTTACAAATCTGTGCCTGTTGCTCCACTTCTGTTTATAAATCTTCATAAAATAGAGCCGCTTGCTCTGGCTCCAAGGTGTAAACAGCACAAGTGCTAGTTTGAGTTAGTTAAAGGAAACTGGAAAAACGGTCGACGTTTCGAGGAACAAATCTGCCTCCGTTGTCAAGAACGAAGAAATCTAAAAATGAAAATGGTTAGTAAAATGTAAACAACAGTAAAAAGCTCTTGCAAATTGTCAGGTTTTGAATTAACTTTGACGTATTATTGTCCTGAAACCATCGATATTGGAACCACATTTTCAAAACGATCCTTTGGCCAGTTCTCCAGAAACCTGTAATACTCCATCTACAGTGAATCAACATTTTGCATCTAAAAATCATGATAGTATCGTTCGAATATGATATTTATGAGAATATCTTAAAACTTTCCAACCGTGTGACGACCGGACTTGTTTCCATTAAATCCAATTACTGTAGATCGTGCCACGAACACCATGTAAGATAATGGGTTAAGATTTCATTTGATAGATTTTAAAAGTCACTTCATTATAGTCCTGCGAATTGTCCAAATTTGCTCCTACTGTTTTGTTCCGAGATCTACTGAAATTACAGTAGCCTCCGGAACAGTTTCAGTTTTTAGAGAACCATCACGACTGGATTTCGTTCAGTAGACTGTATCTGCGCAAACTACATTTAGTGAAACATCATCTCTGTGTATTCTTGTTGAATGACCCACACGCAAAGGCAATGTACACGACAATGGCTTGTTTGTTTACCAGCGGACTCTTCATTTGATTAATGCTCGGCAGTACAGCAAAACAATTATACCGTAACTGTCACGATCTTAACTTCTTAATATGGATTAATTAATACTCTTTACGGCTGCTGGTACCACTCAACAAGAAATTAAGTGACCAATATAAACTTGGTTCTACGTTGCGTAAATTTTAGCTTATCCCATTTGAAATAGTCGTTTCATTATAGCTGAGTGGAGATAAATTGAATAGGCCGCGAAATTAGGTTTTCATTCCATCACGGCAAAAAATGGTCGAACTATATTAGCTAAGAGACGAAAATAGATTTGTTTCGCACAGTCATTAGTACGACATATTAGTTAATGCGAGATCGAGTAGGTAAATGACTTTTGAAGAACAGTTATTTATAGGAATTCTGTTGGCTTTATGTTAGCATCACGCCATGATCCATTGTAATATGCATATATGAATCCAAGGCTAATTACTTTTCCAGATTTATTCTTCTTCTTTGATTTGAAATTCATTCACAGGAGTTCGTTTATGTTAAGCCTTGCTAGCAGTTAGCAGTACAGGAGCTCAGCTATGTGGAGTGGCAAAGGTGTTTAATGGGCCAAAAGAAAAAATTTGTACCGAAGAAAAGCTTTAAAATTTAAAAATCTTATTCAAATCGCTTTTGCTTTCTGTGCCGCAGGCATTTAAATATGATGCTAACATACCGTATGTCATTTTGACGCTCAGTTTAGTTAATAAATATTATAAAAAAATAGCAATTTTTTAATTATGTAAGTATTGAAGTTATGGCATCTCCTTTTTTCGTTATTTGGCCATCAGTTTTTGTGCATAGCTAGTACTCCATTTAGGCATTAATTGTGGAAACATATACCATCAGCAAGAGACGAGATACCATTCCCATTTATAACCGACAAATTGATGTCCGTTTTATTTACACTTATTTACACCGGGAGATAATAGTTGGGGTGCATCCTATAAATGTAAATTTCATTGCCATAAATAATTATATTACGCCGGTCCGCAGTTAAGTCAAGAGAAATATCGGGTCATAAATAATATCTTTTATAGTCGCACAGACGCAAAACGCTTATACGGTATACGCCTGCCGTATAAAGAAAATAAAAGTGTTTTTATTTAGATGGTGCTAATGAAATTTCTGATAGCGCGCGATTTAAGAAAATCGCCGGTCGTAAAAATCCACGGCAACTTTGTATTAATCGCTTTTAAATTTAAATATTGCCCATTTCGGTAATGGTATCGAATAAATTGCGAATATTGACATTTTCTCGGTCTTCGGATGGTTTTATGTTTGGTTAATTGTCTGTTTTATCACACTAGTTTTGGGCTTCTGCAACGATCTCACTTAATCTTCTTACATTATCTTTCTCATGCCAGCGGTATGTGGAGTGAAATTGTCGGTTTGATACTCTACGTAAAGAAATCTTTTAAATGATATAACTCACTACCAATTTTTATATTCAAAAATCAAAATTGCATCAATCCGCCATACAAATTTTTACTGGTACGATTGTACACCAAAAAATAGCATTTACGAAACAATTGAATTTTCTGCTAAAATATCTAAAGTTTAATACCAATTCAAGAACATATAGGTATGTATCAAAAAATAATTGGTGGAAATCTCTATATATATTTCATCGCTAAATAGAAAAAAAATTCAAAATTGCTGTCCCGTGGGATGCAAAATTGCTCCCCGAAGGGCTCGCAATCAACTCTCAGTTTAATTTTATTACAATATTGTATTGTAATTTTAAAAAATACATTGATTGAAGAAGTTAAAGTGTATTTCATTGCCAGAAGTGCACTAAAAATATATATAGATCAAATGCAAAATAGCAGCCCAGTGGCGTGCTTGAAAGGCCTGCCACCAGCCCAAAATTTAACTTTCAAATAAAGTTTAATACGAATTGAAAGACTATTGAGTGACTTATTATTTAATCCAAAATTTTAATTAATTGAAAAAGTGAAATTGCGGTTTTTTTTATCACCAAAGTGATATGTCCTTCTAATCGTTCTATTTTGCTCCATTTTTATTGCAATTAATGTTTATAATCATGGTTCGGAGGATATACCTTTTGACTGATCAGATTCGAAGCTAATGATTGGAAACAGTTTAGCTACGGCATCATAAGGTTTAAATGAATTCAATAGAGACGGATAATAAATAGTTAGGGTGCCAAACGGCCGGCATCGGCAGTCGTGCAGACTGAAATGAAATATTATGGTAGCGGAAGGCGTGGCGTGTATTGCGATGCACAAGGTGAGGAAACAACATCGATATCTATTTAATTCTAATTCAGTATGAGCACCGAACATTAACAATAGACTAGAAGGTTTACTCTAAGCCCCGCCCCCCAGCATTTCCCTCCTTGCCCCGTCACGAAACTTGGTGAAATGCTGGTTAACCGCTCAGGCCTCATGCCACGTTTCACCCCGTTTCGTCTAAAGTCTGGCGTCTCGCCTTTGTAAGCGCTACATCAAAAGTGCCGACTGAGAGTGGACCTTCTAGTCTCTTGTTAATGTTCGGTGGTATGAGTAAACTAGTGGAGGATTACGTCCTAACGGTAAGAAATATTAGTATATTCTTTTACATGTTGTACAGGGTCATTCATTCTTTGTCGTGAAATTATTTTCGTATGTACAGGGTGGCCAACTAAGAATGCGAGGTACTGTATCTGGGAAACTATCCATCGTAGACTTGCGGCAAAAAATGCAATTACTAAAACGTCAAGGGAAAAACCTGGAAAATATTTTCAAGTTTCTAAAATGACCACTAGGGAGCGTAACTGCAATCTTGAATCTAAAAAAGTGATGTTTCTGTGAATTCCGCTATATTAACCTAACAAAAAAATTCCACATATAATGTAAAACTTTTTTGTTTAATGCTTTTTGCTGTATCTCTAAAAATAAAGTGGTGGGGGTATTCAAAATTTTTTTTATATAACACCCTGAATCTGCGAAACGGCTAAGCCGATTTTAACAAACTTGGGTTAGTTCAAAGGAGCTATTCCTGGGCTACAAATGTTATGTTATTTAAAGTTTAGTTACTTTCACATGTCGCCGCTAGAGGGCTATTTTCGACATTCCGATAGAATTGGTTAATTTTGTCAGAAAAATTAAATGCATTGATATCATTTTTTTCCCATTAAAAAGTAGCTAAATAATGGCTAAACAAGCTCGCGATAACCGCAACTCGATATCTTGTTCCTAACCCAAAATATAGGCAAAAAAAATTATTACTTACGAAAATCCCTTATTTTATTTCTTCTCTTATAAAAGTTGTGGCCCTGAAAATGACCTATTTAAAAAAGAAGGTTCTTAGTGCCCCCGCAAATGCTCGAAATGCTGACCATCACGCTCTATGCATTGCTGAAGCCTCTCATGGGTAGACGAAACTGCAGTTTGAATTTCGGCTCTCGGTATGGTTCGTATTGCAGTACGAATCCAGTTTTTCAAATCTTCTCTGGTCGTCGGTTGAGTCTGGAACACGATGTCCTTTAACCACCCCCCATAAATAAAAATCCAGACAAGTTAAGTCTGGTGGTCGCGGAGGCCATGGAAACAGACTTCCTCTTCCAGTCCACCGCTGTTGAAATACTGCATCGATATGCTCTCGCACATTAATAGCAAAATGTGCTGGGCAACCATCCAATTGCAAAAACAAGTTTTGCCTCGTTTCCAGAGGCACATCTTCCAACAACAACGGTAATTGATTGGCCAAAAATTCAAGAAAGATATTGCCATTTAGGAGTTGCTCGAAAAAATATGGCCCAATAATTTTGCCTTCCAGGACGCCACACGGCCACACCACACATTTAAACTCCAACGTCCTTGGTGCTGAACTTCACGCATCCAATGCGGATTTTCTGCAGACCAATAGTGCATATTGTGCAGATTGACTCTCCCATCACTATTAGAAGTGGCTTCATCGGTCCAAAGAATTTGAAATAAAAATTCTCTATTTTCGCGTATCATACCTAACATCCAATGGCAATAGTCCAACCTGCGATCAAAATCTTCCTTATTCAAAGCCTGATGTAGAACTACATGATATGGATGCATTCTATAAAAGTAATTAAAAAAAAAGTTTCAACAAATAGCTATATTGTGATAGCCATTAGAACTTACCTATGATCCTTCAAGATATTTTGAACCGTTGTTCGTGCTATGTTCAACTCAAGCGATAACGCTCTTGTTCTGACATGAGGATTTCCTTCAATATACCCCAGTACGTAGTTGATATTTTCTTGTGTTCTTCCAATTTTTTGCCGTTGAAACGCAGGCCGAAAACTACCATTGGCTCGTAAGCTCGCCACTAATCGGGGAAAAACTCTCACATCGCAAGGACGTCGATTTGGATAACGGGCCGCGTAAACTCTTTTAGCTAGCTACTGCGGCATTTTGAAGACATTAAAAATAAACCCCAAGCATATCAACAGCTTCATCATTCGTGAAACACATTTTGTAAACATAAAAATTGCTCAAAATAAAGCGAAACTATTGACAATTTGAGGAAGAATTATTTATATTTTCATTTGTTTTCTTTCCATGGACTGCTTCTATTAATTGTCTACCCATGAGAGGCTTCAGCCACAGCATATATAATTTGCTGTGCTTCAGCAATGCATAGAGCCTGATGGTCAGTATTTCAAGCATTTGCGGGGGCACTAAGAACCTTTCTTTTTTAAATCGGTCCTTTTCAGAGCCACAACTTTTATAAAAGAGAAAATTCGAGATAAATATAGTAAAAAAAATAAAAAATTAAGGGATTTTCGTAAGTAATACATTTTTTTGCCTATATTTTGGGTTAGGAACAAGATATCGAGATGCGGTTTTCGCGAGCTTGTTTAGCCATTATTTAGCTACTTATTCATGGGAAAAAAATCGTATCAATGCATTTAATTTTTTTGATAAAATTAACCATTTCTGTCGGAGTGTCGAAAATAGCCCTCTAGCGGCGACATGTGAAACTAACGAAACTTTAAATAATACAACATTTGTAGCCCAAGAATAGCTCCTTTGAACTAACCCAAGTTTGTTAAAATCGGCTTAGCCGTTTCGTAGATACAGGGTGTTATTTAAAAAAAACTTTGAATACCCCCTACCACTTAATTTTTAGAGATACAGCAAAAAGCATTAAACAAAAAAGTTTTACATTATCCTCAACTTCAAATATGTGGAATTTTTTTATTAGGTTAATATAGCGGAATTCACAGAAATATCACTTTTTTAGATTCAAGATTGCAGTTACGTCCTAGTGGTCATTTTAGAAACTTGAAAATATTTTCCAGGTTTTTCTCTTGACCGTTTTAGTCATTACATTTTTTGCCGCAAGTCTCTGCGATGGACAGTTTCCCAGACACAGTACCTCGCATTCTTAGTTGGCCACCCTCTACAGGGTGGCTCAAAAGGAAGTGGCAAAGAAAATTTAAATTTTTGAATTTTGTTTGTAAATCTGTACATATTTCATATAATTCATCATAATATGTCTACATTTTTGACATATTAGAAATGTCATTTTCACCAATTTGAAGACCTGTAGAATCCAAATGGCTTATCATAGAGCAAAACGGTTCACGGTTTCCTATACTTAGCTTAGTTTCTAAGTATCATCTGACACTAACTTCCGATTTAACAATACATTAAAATTTTCCGGTTTAATAGCATTTTCAGATAAACCGGAAATTGGTGATAGACGATAGATAATTAGAAACTAAGATGGGAAAGTGCAATCCGTTTTGCTTGTTACATTGAGCAGTTATTATTCAATAAGGAGATAATGACATTTTTTACATGTCAATAAATTGGAAACCAATGAATTTAGACATATGGTGAGATAACCAAATACATATGTACAAAACGTAAGTAAAATTCAAAAATTTCAGAATATGTAGGGTGTTCCAAATTGTGTTGGCCACTTCTTTTTGAGACATCCCGTACATATCAAAATATTTTTAACACATGTAGTCAGCCTGACAAAATAGTAAATATTTAATTCTTACTGTTTTTGCGTCTTGCTTACACCACCCTGCTTATACCTTGGTATACTATAGTGATATACAGAGTGTTTCTAAAATGCTTTAGGAAACTCAAGGAGATTTGACACAGCGCCGGCGGTAAAATAATAGTAGCAGGCCATATAAAAAACCGAAGGTCAAGAGGTTTTAAGTTACAGCTTGTCAAAGTTCAAAGTTAGTTTTTTTTTGGGGAATAATTAATTTTAACACCGTTCAAGCTGGTATTTGGCACGTCGATTTGTGTTAAAGAATTAGGTTTAACAACTTGTATAAAGAGTACCTTTTTTAAAGCAAGTAAGTCGGTGAGATTCAGCTTAGTGTCAAATATAGGTTTGCTGCTCTATCCAACCTAGCAAAATAAATTAAAACTCCCCAAGTTTTGCGAAGCATTTCATGAAAACCCTGTATATTTGTAATCGCCACCCAAGAGAAGCCCAACTTTGAATAAATATGGAAACATGTTTCAATAACGTTCAAGTAAAATATACCTGGAAAGCATTTTTGTAATAGAAAATATGTATATATTGGAGAACAGGAAAATTCACCTCAATTCGTAAAATTGTATCATGATCTATTTGTTCTTTAGCATATATTAGAAGCTTTTTTATTCTATGAAAAACTGTAATGGTCAAATTATTGTGACTTTTGTAAATATGTATTTTTTTTTAAATACACTTTTTAACAGTATATTTGAAGAGCATAAAATAGAATAAAAAAAGCTTAATAAATGTTGAATTTTGAATAAAGTAGTAAAAATATATAAAAAGAGAAAATTGCTGATTCATTTCTTAATTACACCTTCAACAGCATGTAAATTTTTTTTGGTTTGTATTTGTATAAACCTACTTTTATTCTGCTGTTTCCAGAAATTCAATTTTGGAGAGTCTCATTTTGAATTATTTTGCACCTTATGTACAGCTCAATTAAAACTTGATAGTTTCAAAATTGTTTTGTTCGGGTTTTCCTGAAGAATAAATTTTTTTTATGAATAACTAGAATCTTTCGAAACATTATGGCTGGCGCCGTATATTTTTGGAACTATTTTAAAGCTAGAGTACATTATTTTTTATTCAATTTTTATGCGATTCGGAGTATCAGATATTTAAAAAACTGAACAAACGGATACCTTCGAAAATTTGGATGCCAATATAAACGAATATGCTTTGTTTATCTAAAATTTGTTCAGTTTTGCGGTGTTGCCGTTTCTATCTAAAAGCAGTAGCGCCATCGGATTTTTAGACGGGTATTTTTGAATTACAAAAAAATACACCTTGTTTACCCAATTTCAATTATTTTCGAAATTTTTACAGTTGAAAATTAACGTTCTTGACATTTATTGTGTTCCGGTTCAACCATATTTCTGGACAAAATGGAAATACGTCAGAAAATAGATTACAAAAAACCAACGCAGGAAAGTGGCAAACAGGTTCACTCTCAGTCTACGGCTTGGATTTTATAGCCTGTCAAAGCGTGTAAAACGAAAATCCGATGTCGGAAACGCAACATTGCTGAAAATCGAGCTGAAAATAGTTTAGGTAGGAGCATATTCGGCTGGATATTCGGTTACCTTAGTAACCAAATTTTCAAAACAACCCGTTTATTAGTTTTCCAGCAAATATCTAATACGAACCCTGTGACCCTCGTGGTGTTACAAATCTTATTTTACCATTAAACTTTGTTGTCAATATATTAAGCCCCTGTTCATCCCATGCACGTCAATATCTTGTCTGACGGTTCTAGAGATATATAAATTTTTAAACATGCCGTGTGCAAAAAATGGTTTGCAGTAGCTTATCAGGAATTGCTCTGTAAATTTTGGGGCACGTCGATTTTATTTCAATTTTTGCCAATCTAAATATTTTTTAGTAAATATGTCTCAAAAATCTGTATCAGTGTCACTCCCCTTTTTAAACCTGCTCTAAAATTTGGAATGCTGGATATAATTATTGTGTGTAATATATGCCATCCCATTGAAAATTACCATTGCCACACTTCGACAGGCTATAGAATCCAAAAGGTTCAACTTAGAGCGAAACGGATTGTTTGTGTGCTTTTCTACGCATTTTTTTTTTGATCCAGTCCAATTAAACCTAAAGTTATATATAAACATTTTCTGAAATCGCAAGCGGTAATCAAAAATAAAAACATAATAGGGTGATCCATTTAAAAATACGATATTGGCAGCATTTCTCAGACACCTTATATACTTAATAGTACTTATCTACAAATTTAGACAAAAACCTAGAACTTTTGTGTTTAAATTTTTTTGATAATTTTTTAAATATCGCTTGTATTTGAGGAAATACCCTGTACATTCGTGCCGTTCAGTCCGACACCACTGAAATTTCGAAACCAACTGATACAGAGACTAATACTATATGATGGCTTCATATCAAAAGTAAATCGATAACGATCTTTAAAATTGATTAAAAGAATTTAAAAGAATAAATTAATTGTCACGAACGAACAAAAAAAAAGTCGACGTATTTAACAAACATTAAGCATTAAGTCACGCATAGCCTTATAATAATATGCAAAGCGACACGATATGAAAATGGCTACTGGTTTTGAAAGCTAACGTGAGGAAAGTTAACCTGTTATAAGCGGACCCATGTTGTCAGATTTTATTTTGTTAATTTACATATTTCGGTAGTTCTTCTGGAGTAAACGAGCGACTTATTTTGAAAACGTTTCAGCCTTAACGGTTCAGGTATTTCGATAAGCTATTATATTTATAAGGGGTGACCAGCTTGTTTCCTGATTTGGAGAATTAGAGATTAGAGACGCAGATTTACAGGTACCTTTTGAAAAAATGTATGTAAATATGTTGGAATAATAATAATGTCCTTACGGTAAATAGGGAGCTTTGTGGATGACATTGTTCTTAACCTAACGCATCAGTAAAATACGATTCTCTCTTTATCGTGGATAAATTAACTTTAATGTTTGTATTATACACCTATAGGGCGTTCCTCTGAGTCCAGAGTAAATAATAATAATGATGAGTTTGAAGTGAACGAACTACATGTATTTTATTAGTTCTATTATTATTTCAATAGGCTCTAAAAATATTTAGTTTGTTGCAGTATTTTTACATAATTGCATAATATCAGTCATATCTCATCACTATTTGGAACTATAGGAAGGAATGAAGATAACTTCAACTGACTTTGTTTTTTTTTGGGACGTATTCTAAACCTAAACGATCCAGTTCAAATAAACAATATTTGTTGAATGCCTCTAGAATAGTCATTATCTTCGCAGCCGTCATTATCTTTGGAACCGTATAATTTTCGAAAGGCAAAAAGTGGCGTTAGCGCCATTTAGCAAACACCCGAACACCCACTGCTTCAAATATCGCCGTCCTTGTTCAACGAACCTTTCTGAATGCACTGCAACTAAGAAGGACTATGTTTACCAATACGTCTCGGAAACGTTCCATTAGGTTTGAAGCCAAAATCGTTTTACCTGTTTTCTTAGGTATATCTTCTGTATCAATTTAAAATGTCAAGTTTCGGAAACGTTATCGAGATGATAACCGTCTCTAGTATGTCCGTAATGTTTACCGGATGCAGCTAGAGGTCCATCTCATACAATAGGGTTTTATTTTAAAACACCATCTTGAAATACACACGTGGAAAAGTTAATGATATTTTACTATAGATTTGCTGTCTTTTGTTGAAATTGGCATATAACACGCTTTAATTACATCTTTACAAAGGTCACAAAAATTTTATACGAGGGGTGAAAAAATAATTACAATAACTAATTTTATTAAAAATCTCGTTAAAAATTACATTAAGGAAAAAAAACAAATACAGCATCCAACTCACTGTTTCTTCTTTCGACGCCATTAAATAGGTCCAATTTATACAATAAAACAAAAGATTAACAGCGCTATGTGAATGAATTCTGGGCTAGTAAATTACAAGGTTACCATTAAAAATGCGTGGGATGTATAGTCATAGAAAAAATACAAACAATAAGAACACAATCAAAGCGGACGATGCAAGAATTAATTTAGCATCTCCTAAGAAGTGTTTGTTTAACGTTTAATTATCACATTACATTTTGCTTTCATTATCAGTTTTATTACTACATCGCCTACTAGCCACGCGGCGCCAGGTTCCAAATTGAACTGAAGGCAATACGAGTGTTGCACGAGATTATATGGATTCACATAACAAATTTTAATTACTTTCTTAATTAGTGTCAGATTTCTTTTATTTAAACCGAAGAGAAAAGCTTAGGTCTGGGTATAACTAGGCTTTAACTCTAGAACGTATTGAAATGTCTAAAATCAGTGATACAGGTGTCAAACAATCGAGCAAAGATCACTAAGGTCAAAGTAATGCTGATATATTGGTTTATAGAACGAAGCCAAGGTCTTTCCTATATAGATCCGTTTTGGCAAGTTGGGCCCAAAGGTTTATTGTAACCTTCGAAGGGTTTCGCAAGCCCTGTGCAGGTTTTAACAGGTATTTTCACTGAGCACTGGGGCCACTGTTTTCTGATATAACTCGAAAAACACTTCGGAAAAGCAGGTAATGATCCACGTTTTCATGGCATCCTTTTCTGTGTACCGTTCTAGATTTTTGGGTGTAATCAGTTATGAGCTTTGTTTTAAATTGTTTATCAATTTCTTCTCTAATGATTCGCTTTTAATGTGATTATAGTAGAATTCGCCCTCGTATATTAGAAGGAAATAGTGATAATTCAATATCTAAAATGCCTAAATTACCATAAATTGGAATTTTATCATGCTTAGAGGCTGTAAACAACGATAAGCAGCGTTTTCTTGATGAAAATAATAGCAGTAATAAAACACTAATTGGTTATTAAAGTGTAAAGGTTGACTTTGTTGAAATCAAACAGATAAAATTTGATATTCTAAAACTGAGCAATGTCTTACGTTTTTTAAATAGTTTTCTTTAACAATAAATAAATCGCATCGGTATTTTCATAATTTTTGTAGGTACTTTATTTGATTATGTTTCATGTTGCTACCGGTGCTAACGGAAGAATAATGCGAAAATTGTGTATGTAGATGATATTATCGTTGCCGTAACATGTGTAATTAGCTAAATAGGCTAGCTCCATAGAGAATGAAAACATATTCCCATTACCTTTTACTATCCTCCACGCGTATTCTGCTTGACAGAAGAATGATGGAAACAATGTAAATGTAGATAATATTATTGTTGTCGTATTTTCTTAACATTGGTAATTGAATAGGTTTGGCTCTGTGAGAAAGAAAACATATTATTTCCATTACCTTTTTCTACCCTCCACACGCATTCGGCCTGACGGAATAATAAATATTCTTTTACTATCCTCCACAGGTATTCTGCTTGAGGGAGGAATAATTCAATCATGTATGTAGATGATGTTATCGTTGGCATTTAGGGTCTAACGTTTGGAATTAAATAGTCTGGCTCTATAAAGAAAACATATTATCATTACTTTTTACTACCCTCCACGAAAATTATGCTAAAAAACGGTATGTAGATGATTTTATCGTTGGTGTTTATGATCTTAACATTTGGAATTCAATGAGCTGGCAGTATAGAGAAAATCATATTTTCATTATCATTGCCCTCCACACGCATTCAAGTTGACTAGGAAATATTCATATGGTTTCCAATAAATACGAAGACGAATTCCTTAAATAAAAATGATAATGACGTCCGGTTCTGTAGGCCAAACAACGTTTGGCTTCAATCGCTCTCTGTCGCGCGATATCGTAAATTTTTTCTTGATTTTGGGGTTAGTTTGGTTAGTTTTGTTTGGTTGCTCTCCCGAAGCGAGCGAAGCGAGCAGATGCCCTCGCTTATTTAATGTTCTTTAGTTATTTCATGGTTTTATACAACTTTTAATAATGTATCAATATCGTGTGTCCTTTGAAGGCAATTAGGTAACGATTCAATAGTGTGCGTGTTTCGGTTTCTTACAAACCAAGACGTACGTAGAAAATACTTAATGGGCATGAAGATCATTTTTGAATGTTTGATTCTCCATTTTTGGTCATCTCAGTATTTAATTATTTAAATATCGTCATCATCTAATATATTTTGAAGGCTGCATGCAATACACACTCCGTAGGAACCATTGTTGATATTTTACCTCGCATTTTGCTCACTAATACGTGATACGTGATAAAAAGTTATTCTGCAAAAAAAATAATACCGGTTTAGATACCATAAGAGAAAACTAAATATTATGTATTTCAAATCATGTTGGTATCTACTCATCTGCCTATATTAACCAATCTCTCGATCAACCTAAGTATTTGGCTCATACGTTTAACATTTCTGCCAAAGCCTGAGCCAGGACAATTACTTAAGTTTGATTTTAATTAAATCAAAATGTTAGGAACTTTCATCATTTTATTGTTATTTACTTAATTAATTTTATGTTAGTAAAGGACACTGGCATGTACCTACGTATACCTACTTATTATTATTTAATAATTGTAGCTTCTGTAAGATAAACAAATTTGAACGTCTGTGAAACTGCCTCGGAAACTACATTTCTTAGCCGTTAACCACCATGTTAATGGTTTTCATTATGCTTTTGTCTGTTAGATATTTTCTGTTTATTTTGATTTATCGCCAAGCACTGCATACAGCTGTTTTAAAGGTGAATAAGGGCATAAATCTCGTAATAATGTATTATTTTGCTTGGCCTACGGGTGATGACGTCACGCAGCAGCGGTTTCTCTTTTTATTATAGGAGTTGTTGGTTTAGTTTGTTCATGTTTGTTCAACGGGTTTGCATTTCTAATTTTTAATATTGCATGCATTAAAACTCATTCTTCTTTCTGTAGAAAATTAATTTAAACAAAGTTTACAGAATAAATATAAGTTGCCGCACTCTCGACAAACCGTTGATCTACTTACCCCCTACCTCGCGTCCCGCTTGAGGGACTGCTGTAAATTTTGATTGAAACAACACTGCTATACGAGTGCCTGTAAACTTTCTTAAATTATATAACTGACACGTTAAATATCATATATAGCTAACTATAAATCATACGTAATAAAAATTCTGTAGGATTATATTGTTGTGGTGAGCTTGTCTCGATCAGCTTTTTAGATGTCATAAATTAGGCTCAAATATATATGTAAAAAAAAACATTTTAAATGCAGAAGCCGAAATTTCCCTATAAATAACCTCGAAGATTTTAAATTGCGGCCATTACTAATTCGAAGTGCATCGAATACATTAATTATAAATCATCCGGTCTTAGGTCGGGCGCCAAAAATCCGTCCCACGATGAAAAATGCGGCACAGGTGCTGCCGTTAAGCCAAAAGGATTTTTATAAATCGTTGAATTATTCCCCCTGTCTATAACATCTTTAATTAAAATGAAGTATCCTCTCTGCCATAAACCGATCTGAAGGTATTTGGAATAATAATAAAACAAAAACGGAAAGATTCTTTGGCTCGAAATTAGATTCTGACTCGTCATGAGAGCCCAGTACGGTGCGTATACTCTCGAAAAATAAACGAAAGTAATCACATTGATACCAATAAAACAGTCCCGGACTACAATCACGATCTGGTGCATGCGCAACCAGATTGTTTATGACCCGAGAGCACGAACCACTACAGGAATAACGCACTGTCCATCTGTTGGACGCGAAAGAAGTATACGATTACTCGGGTAAATATCTGTGATGATGATAGATTCTGGTGAAGGTTATGGTAGAGATTTCACTCTGGAGAATGAGCTCTGGGCCGCGACAACAGGTTCCGTCCAATTTGGTTCAATGACATGGGTCGTTTTTGAATTAACTTCGCCGCTTCGGGCGTTTTTCTTCGCACGCCTACCCCAGTTTTCGTTTGGGATTAAATCATAGGTTGGTTGTGTGGAAAAAATCGTTATGATTACATTTGATTCGTGGCCACACGTTTATTGTCGATTGACACGGGTAGTAATTTGGTTTACAGAATAATAATGCATATGTAGATGATATTGTCGTTGGCGTATAGGTCTTAGTATTAGGAATTAAAAAGGCTGGCTCTATAAGGACAAAATGGTCAGTACGACCACTGTTCAAAATGAGAAAAAAACACGGTTAGCCGAGTTGGAAAGCGCCTTATAACACACGCGTGTTATTATTATTATTTTTATTTATTTATTGACGGCCAGTGCCATTTTTTACAAATAACATACAAAAGTAAATAATAAGGACTATATCTAGGACTAAAAAAGAAATAAAACTAAAACTAATATAAGAGTGAGTGAGTAAGAGTGAGAGTGTTGAAAAGTAATTTCAAAAGGACATTATTCGAATAGTTGGCCGATGCTGTCAATTTGACAGCATATTTGATTTACCATTTTGACTTGACCAGATGGGAATGACGCGACCAACAGTTTTCATCACTCGTATTGCAAAGTGGATTTCAAGACGCGTGTGATATTAATAATCGTTTTCTTAACAATCTAAAGAGTACTTTTTGTATCATTTTCATATAGGCAATCGTAGGAAGAATAGCGTACGTTACTCGTGCTTACTCGTTTTTTTAACACTTGTTATCTGATAGTATTAATTTGATTCTGATGGAACGACAGGTCAGGTCCGGACTAAGTTGCTGGCTATCGTCCTATACTGTAATTCAGAAAAAAAAAATAAGGTTTTATGGAAATACATTTTTATACCCCTCATTCAAAAATGTATCATCCCTGAATTAACTTCCCCGCTTCGGGCGTTTTTCTTCGCTCGCCTACCCCAGTTTTCGTTTGGTATAAACTCATGGATTGGTTGTGTGAAAAAAATCGTTATTATTACTTTTCATTGGTGACTAAACGCTTATTGTCGATTAGCGTAGGCAGTAATTTGGTTTACAGAAATTACAGAGGTTAGCTCTGTAGGGCCAAATCGTAATTACATAACAAGTGTACTTTCACACGAGTAATGTGCACTATTTTTCCTACGACTACCTATGAAAATGACACAAAACGCACCCTTTAGATTCTCAGGAAAATTATTAATAACATTCGCGTGTTGAAATTAACTTTTCAACACTAGTGTGAACGAAAATACATTTTCATTACCTTTGATTCATGTTTACACATGTTTATTGTCGTTTGCGTGGGCGATTATTAGGTTTACGGAAGAATAATGCAGAAATGAGCACTGTATATAAAAGCGCTTTAATAGTTGCAGTGCATATTGGAATAACGATTGTAGTATATAGGAAAAAGAAAATGTAATCAAAGGTCAAGTTCTCCATTATTACGCGTTTTATACCTGATGGCAATCATTATAACATCAATCTACTCCTAATCAATAATTATGTCTGTTCAGACAACTATTTTGCATAATAGATGAATTAGAGCTGCTACAACATAATATGCTGGCAAGTCCATGAGAAAAGCCTTGGAAAATATGCAGTTAATCAGGAACGATCGAAAGCAATTTATGGCAGCTTATTAAGCGTAATTAAATGTTCTAAAAACAAATTACTATTACACAGTATTTTCGCGCCTTGCGTTGTAAAGAGAGGAGGGTAAAACTAAGCCAAACTTGAGCTTTTTGCCCAAAGCTTAGAAAGAACAAGTATACCTGATAAGGAACCGAATTTTGGTTCATTCAAAAACTTATATAGTAACACAATAATTATTGATTTCTTAATTTCATAATCATACAGTTGGTGATTTTCATGAGAGAAAACATTTTTACTTTTTAATTAATTCAAACATAAATTGTTGACTAACAATATCATACTTCCCTTATACCGGGTGTTGCATCGGAAAACCGTCCATAGGAAATCCCATGCAAATTTTAATACCTCCTAATATTATCTCCCCTATTCATTTTAGAGCAAACTTGTATTAGACTTTTTTGAATGTATGCAGATGTCAAATTATAATAGCTGACAAACGATTTCATATTTTATAGTAACTATTTGTCTTTATTGCTCGAGACCGAATGCCAGAGCCGAAGAGCAGGAAAATAACGCGGATCTGGAAATCCTTCTTCATGTCGAGGAGAATAGTGGCCTTAGCACCATCAGATGTCTTGGTGAAGTTGTGGATAAGTGTCACACCACAGTGTGGCGTAAACTGAGAAAATATACATATCACCCCTACAAGTATCAAAAACATCAGGAATTACGAGACGGAGATGAGTTTCGAAGAGCTGAATTTTGTTTTAATGTAATGCAAAGAACCAATAATGACCGAAGTTTTTTGCGCAATATCTGGTTCACGGATGAGTGTACGTTTACGCTGAACAATGAACCTAATTCTCAAAACCTCAGGTGTTGGAGCAAAACAAGTCAACACCGCTTTGTTGAAATAAGGACGCAATATCCCCAAAAGATTAATTTGTGGGCGGGTATTCTGGCACATCATATTATTGGACAATTTTTTTTGGAAGGAAACTTGACTGGGGAATCTTTTCTCGAATTACTACAAAATTACATTGGGCCAGCACTGGCAGAAGTTGCTCCGGAAAATGAAGAGACCTGGTTTCAGATGGATGGTTGTCCTGCACACAATACACTAGCAGTTCGTGAATACCTGCAGAACGCCTTCAATGGGCACGTATTCGGACTAAATCACACCATTGGTTGGCCAGCCAGATCGCCCGATCTTTCTATGAACGACTTCTTCTTGTGGGGACACCTAACAAGTCGCATTTACAAAGAAACCCGTTACCAAGACTTGGAACAGTTAAAAAATATAATTTCTGCGGTTTGTGCACAAATTTCCCCTCAACAGCTTAGCAACTCAAGAATGGAATTTTATGACCGTCTAGGGTACTGGGGGATTATTTGAACACCTGATTCAGTAGAATAAGCAAATTGTATTTAATTATTGTTGCTGTTTCTTTGTTTTTATGTTTAAAAGTTCTGTGCAATCGTATGAAGAGTGCCCTTCGCTTAGTCGAAGAGTGGTGTAGGGAGCATTCCCTTCTGTAAACCCCAGCAAGACGGAGATCGTGCCTTCACCAGAAAAATGAGGACGGAGCCACTACGGCCTCCGACCCTCCTAAACACGCAACTAAATTTTTTATCTGAGGTAAAATACCTTCGATGCTAAATTACCCTGGAATCTTCATTTAGAACGGAGATTAAAGAAGGCATACCTTTCTTATGAACAGTGCCGCAGGACCGTGGGAAAAACCTGGGGGATGAACCACAGTCGTAATGTGGATCTATACTGCTATCATGCTTGCCTATAGGGAGCCGTAGTTTGGTAGCCCAAGAGTCAACAAAACACGGCAATGCTTAAGCTCAGTCAGGTACAGAGATATGCCTGCCTAACCATAACGGGAGCTATGGGAACAACCCCAACCAGAGCCAGGGAAGATGTTGTTGTGCTTGCCGTCCCTAGATATGTATCTAAAGGAGGTGGCTCTGACTACATCGCTGAGGCTCAGAGCCGTTGGTGTGCAACCCAGCATAGAATGTGGAGAGACTAGACGCCACCTGTAGAAAGAGTCATCGACAAACTATATGCCGTACAAATACCACCAAATGAGCCTATAACGAAGGAAGGAGCAGACTGTGGAATTTACTCCTGAAGCTTGCGAACTAAACTCAAATGGTCTATGTAGGGACACGCAAGCATAGTTCAGTCTGAATTTGCTGCTATATCCATAGCCGCAAAAGAGATTATTCGCAGGAATACTAAGGACAAGACTATTAAAATCTACGCGGACAGTATAGACAAGCACTACTGGCCCTGAAAAGATATAAACTAACAGCCAGGTCAGTACTAAAACGTCACAATTCACTGGAGGATGCCGCCCCCAAAAACAGAATTTCTGTGTGCTGAGTTAAAGGACATGCACAGTGCGAAGGTGACAAATTAGCGGATAAATTGGCTAGAAAGGCAGCTGGTTCAAACATTATGGGAGCCGGCCTTTCAAGCCTACCTATCGTGACGTTGATGTATATGATAAAAAATATCACCCGCATGAAGGCTTTAGGACAAGATGTGACGAAACAACTAACTGTCGACTGGCCAGGGAACTACTAAGCTACCCTAATGAATCTGCAGTAAAGGCATACCTGGGTATGTCAAGGAAGAACCTACGATTCATGGCGGGGATTCTGACTGGACGCTACCAGCTAAGGAAACATCTCTACCTACACAATGAGATTATGTGAGACACCTCTATGCAGAGGCTGTGACCGGGAGGACGAAACAGTAGAGCATCTGCTCTGCGATTGCGACGCTGTTTCGGAACTAAGGGAATCCATTTTGGGAGAACGATGGCCAACCATGGCTTTTCTCAGAACAGCCTCCTCGGGCAACATCGCCGCCTTTTTTACAACACTAGGTTGGGCCATGGCCTAAACGGTTTGTTTGGCCTAGGGAGGACGCACACAGGGGGTCCACTGGGGCCTAAGTGCCGTGGCCTTTCAAGGCCACTCTCTCGCCATTTCCAGATTCCACGAGTTTAATAAATGTTGGCCACTACTGTAACAGCAGCTATGATGGCTATCCATTGTGCAAGATTCTTGAAAAATGGGTCAGTCTAGCAGATACTGATCCTAGCAGTTTAGCAGATCTTCACTAGTCTGGATTTGTCCGCACTCGCACAGGTCACGCTTCACAGAATAAGCGCCTATGAGATGTGCTAACTTAAGTTAGTTGGCAACGTTGCAATATTCAACGGAACAATATTAATTTGTTTCTGATAGAACGACAGGATGAACTTATCGCCGGTCAGGTCCGGACTAAGTTGCTAACTCTCTTAATAATTCAGAAATAAGGTTTTATAGAAATAATATTTTATACCTCTCCTTCAAAAATGTAGCATTCCGGAAAGGTTTATTTTTTTAAGGGAGAGGCCCTTAAGGAGTTTCCATTAAACAATAATAATCTGGAACATATATCGAAAATCCCATCAGTTTTGCTCAAGTGATTTGGCCATAATTAGGTAAGTAGATTTATCAGGCGGGAGGGGAGCAGGCCTCTTAAGATTATTAGGGCTGCGGTAGTACGAGTCCGCCATCTGTTTAAGGCCGTCCAAGTTATGTATGGTTCTCGTTACAGTTCAAAATGGTTAGCTAGTTTTTTGTTACACCATAGTTCCAGCCAGCATAAGATAGGTATCGTGTTTTTGGTGCAGCTTCTTTTCTGAGAAAACATATCTAAGATTTGAGTATTGACCCAGCTGAGGTGTTATTGTACAACGAATGCCTGACATCTATTATTAGCTGTTTTTCCACTCTTGTCCTATTGGAACTTGTCAGTTTACATTAGAATGCATTATTATAATTTTCCAGGTTTCTGCTTATAGAAGGGTTGATTTTCGTTTAGAAACACTTGGTGTGCTATTTGGTTTGGAGTAAACCGCGTGATATTAGGTTGAGGTAGGGCAACTTCTAGGCTCTGCGGCTATTTTGTAAGTTGATAAATTGGTTGTAGCAGCTCTTCTCATGCTTCAGCGGATGGCTCTTTAGCATATACCCTATTAGTAATACTCCTTCATTAAGTTCTTGCTCTCACTTCTAGGGCCTACTATAGTGCGCCCAGCCGTATTTGAACGTTTCCGTATGAAGAGCAAGTGGGCAAAAAAGCAGCCACCTGCTGTTAAAACCTGACCTTTGCAAACGCGTCTGGTCGTCTGAACTAATTCGATATGTGCGTTAGCTGACAATTTAGTTTCTAAAACTACCTGTAGGGTCACCTCATTTTTTTTATAATGCAGCGGAACATTAGTTACTGATAGTTTGTAGCCAACTTAGGTTTCCAAAAATTCTAGCCTTTATCTAACCTCAACAAAAATTAGTAAAATCTTTGATAGGGTTTTCATGTTAAAGCCACTCGTGTTAACCAAAATGTTTTAAACATTTTTTTAAAAATACATGTTTTAATTTATATTGTAAGTCAGGATTATATATGATATATATACATATTTGTAGTATAATAATAAATATTAATAAAAAGTACCTCGAGAAGATTAACTTCAAAAACCCCACCACAGTTTTTATTATTTATTTATGAATAATAAATTAAAAAATAAAGTTCTCTCGATTTGCACTTTGTCTTGATCCTCGAAAAATGACAGAATGTCAGATTTCCAGTTATATATAATTTTAAACATAAACTTTAATCTACACTTTAAGGGGCATTTAGCTATGAACCAATCCCGTAGCGCCTGTTGGGCATAAATTATACCGGATTCTGTTGATGATGCAAACAAATCAAGCTCCGACCACCGGAGATTCCCACCTAAAGTGGTGTGAATCCACCGCCTCCACACAGAAAGTAGCATTGGCAGGATCTTTTGATGGTCAAATCAAATAATATTTACTTAGTAAAAACAAATGCACTTTTTTTCATCAAATCACGTGTTAGAAAAATAAACTGTTTCAACAATAAAAAACATTTGTTTCGTTTAAAAATAAAATAAACAAGTTTTTGTTCAACTCTGGTCTTTGACATATCCAAATACCGAGTGATACGGATCCATAATCCCCATTAGTACCTCATGTTTATCATCTGGATCGCTGTCAACTTTCGAACACACATACACCTTCCTTCAATAAGCCATCACACTAGCTTACAGAACACGAGGGAGCTTTTTGTCATCGACAAACGCTTTTTATTTGTCTTTCGCGTTTTCTTTCTTTCGCGGCCGAGATTTCGAGGGGGGCCCTGAAATATTTAGTCGGCTTCTCGACATGCATTTGTTTCTGCGGAACATCTGAATGCCAGCTCATTTTCAACCCTGATTGTGCGATGAATTATGGATGCGACGAGCCCTCTTATAGGTGATATACTATTTATTATGTATATAGGGTAAGAGTATGTTTGTTTGACATAAAATATCTAACCCTTTAATATCGCCAGAACGCAAAATTTCAGTTGAAAAAATTGTATAAGTAGGTACGCGAATAAGTATTTATAATTAATATCTCAATATATAAATCGCAATGAAACATAATATTTCATCAATCAGGATAATAATTAAAACATGTCTCTTACGTTCCACAAAATTTCTTTCGGTGATTATTATCTCCCTAACCCAAACTATCTACAAGTATGGATCAGTTCATCATTCGAATGAAATCTTCTTCCATCACCCAGTAATATACCTAGATCATATGATATATGTCTCTCTTCTTTATGTCATTTGAATTTTCCGTACCTGATATTTCCGGCTCGGCTTGTGCTGTACCACAGATCTGTGGCTGTACCTTATACTTTTCACAAGGATGTGCACAGAAAAATATTGACGATATGAACGTTTTCCAGGAAGATTAAAAGTCCTGGCTAGTCTATGTCGAAAGAAATTTGCTGTAAAGAACGGTTTCTGTATGAAACACTGGCCTGTAGTTCATTCAGTTTATTTAAAACCATATTATCAGTATGTAACTTGGAATCGGATGAGAAATGAGCAGCAGAAGACAAGATAACATGCGCTTTTTCTCTAGGCGCAAGAGAAATCCGACCATCAGAAATATTGGTTTCCAACACAACACGTTGTTTTTATATTTGTTTCAATGAGAACAGCATAAAATGAAAATGCCGTATGTACCTAGATATAGCTGTTGGCGTCTTCCGGTCAAAACATACATCGGCTCTGCAAAAAAAAATGCAGCGATTACTCATGGTTTCTTTAACGTTTAGATTTTAACAACTCATGTACATGAGATGCCCTTCAACGCCGTTAATTTTAATAGAGCTCGAATTAGCTTTAAGTGCTTTAGGAATACCCAGTACATGGAAAAAATCTAAATGATCTATTCTTCTATGCAGAGGTTATATAAAATACAATCCGGGTTCATAGTGTACGCCTTCCATTTTCCAGTTCCGGTCGTTTTTTCCTTTCACCCAGCTATATTTTGTTGGGTGTTCCTCTTCTTCTGTTTTCCGGTGGTGTCCTAAGAGTCGTTCGCCATTCATTCTTTGTTGCCTTCTTTGGTTCTCTTCTATCATTGTTTTTTTAACATGCACGATTTCTCTCAGTCAATCGCTTATTATTCTTTATACAGGGTGTCCGGAAATACCGTTTTTATAATTTCAGGTGTGATTCTACATAAGGAAATATGATTTTCGTTCATATGAACCTTGGTCCGGAAATGCATAGTCTCCAAGATACAGGCTGTCAAACTTTTTTTAAAAATCGGTTTTTATTAATATCTTAAATATCCCTTGACCGATTTTGTTGAAATTTGGTAGTCTTGTCTGTAATAATAAGAGGTTCATTTAGCCTTAATTAAATAAAAAATAGTCCAGTGGCGTCCTGAGAGGCATCATACCGAATAGTATCGATAAAAAGGGTGCGCCACTGGCTTAAAAAAATATATATTTTTTTCGTATTAAACAACCAAAAATACAATATTTTTGTTCCTTGAATTGTTTTCGTATCTTGTTTTGTTTTCCAGAAAGAAAATAAAAACCAGTTTATTAATTATAACAAATTCTACATCAAATGCTGGTGGGTAACCAGGTAACCAAGTCAGTGGTTTATTCTATTCATAGAAATTGTTATAAAAAATTATTGCAACCGTTAATTTTTTTCTCTTTTTTTTGCTTCATCGCTGGATGTAAGTAATAAAGATTTATTTTTTCTCTGTGACTGAAAAATCCCAGGAAAAATCTCATGTTGATTTTCGTCAGCCCGCATATATGGTTCTTATGAAAATTAATAACGCCTCGCCTTGGTGCGGAACTTCTGCTTCGTCTGTGAACAACACCTTATCGATAAAGGAACGGTCCTGATGATATTTTGTATATATACTTAATAATTTATTATAACAATTTCTATGAATATAATAAACCATTGATTTCCAGAAAAATAATTTAATAAACTGGTTTTAATTTTTTTTTCGAAAACGAAGCAAGATACGAAAACAATTCAAGATACAAAAATGTTAGTTGCGTAATACGAAAAAAATATAAAATGTTTAAAAAAATCAGGGACGCACATTTTTTGTCAATAATATTCGGTATGATAAATCACTCCTGAAATTATTCGAACGGTATTTCCGGACACCCTGTATTCTTGAGTTTTCCGCGGATCTTCGCCAGAAGTACATCTCGAGTACTAAAAAGCCGTCGTTCCATATTTTTGGTAAATTGTCATGTTTCAACGTCTGTATTAAAAATATGATGATTTTTCCACGAGATATGCTCTGAGAATAACAATAGTAGTATTGAGTTCAGACACATTACTTTTTTACCCTGTAATATTCTTTTTTCGGTCTCAACTTTTGTTCGAGAGGCTTTCTTCGGTCTCAACTCCTGTTTGAGCGGTATCTATATTGTCTACTTGAGTTTCCATGTAGGTGTATTTGTTGCATGTCCTTATCCAAATTATCATGTAAACGTGAGTTTTTCCTTCCTGGTCTATACTGAAAGACATACAGTCTACCCAATGAGCTTTTGATTGAAATAGATCTACTATTGATTATTGGAACAGTCCTCACTTATTATCCATGCTTCTTTTCAACTTGATGGGACTAGCTTATGGTTGAGAAACGGGCAAGCAGCCCCTGCTGGCTTTGGTGCTTTTGTGTTTTCCATAGATTTTGTTGTTTTCTCTGTGGTATTTTCGTTAATTCTCATTGTACAAGGTATGGTGTTGATAAGATACAGCTCCCTGTTTCCTTTATATGTTTTGGCCGAGGTTTTGGCATAGTGTTCTTCTTTGTATATCATGTGGTTCTAACCCCGTGTTCCACTTCTATGCTTCTAGACTTATAAATTTGATCTATTGCATCGTTTTCGACGTAACTTCACCGTATTAAAAGATTATTGATTTTCAAGCATTTTCATATGTTTTTCAATATTTTTATATATATACAAGTATGAAAGTTTGCAGAAGTTGAGATAAATATAGACTATAATCAATCCGCCAACATTAAGAGATCAAAAAAATTTCGCATTCACAATGTTTTCAATTATGCAGTTAGCAAGTGAAAATGTATGTAGATGATATTGCTGTTGCGCGTTTCGATTATCGAATCTTCGAATTAAGTCATGTACACGCTGCCTGCACCGAAAAATTGCATCGTCTTATGATTCTTTTAACGTCTAGACTTAAGCAAATAAGACGTAGATGACATTATTTGCAGTTCATTTGAATAGAAGGCAAGTAAAACAGTTTTACTTTGAAAAGAACACAGTGGGTTCGTAATAGTATATTATGATATAAGTGTATAAGAGGGCCTTTAAAGCACGCGCGACATATTTCAAAACACGACGCGCAGCGGAGTGTTTTGTAAGTCGCAAGGGCTTTAAAGGCCTCTTATACACGTATATCATACGCTATTTTTTATTACGAATGCATCATAATCTCAAAAATGCTTTAAATATTAAACTTAAGGGATATATTGACGAATATATTAATCTGTCACATTTGACATGATCAAATGTTTCTATAGCAACCTTTAAAAAAGTAGGCGCACCATAAACATCATTTTATGCACGCTACAGCGTGCGATAATCGTTGATTATGATGCATGCGTAATAAAAAAAAAAATTAAATGGTCTTTTAATTCATTGTCTTTCAAGCATTCAGTAATTTATTTCAATATTCTTCTCGTCAAGCTAATAAGTTTCCAATTAATTCGAGAGAAGTGCTATAATTACGAAAACTATAAACGCCTATTAAAAATAATGAAAAAAAGTAAACATAATATATCTTAGGCACCCAGTCTCATAATAGCGAATTTAATACAAGTTAGAATAGTAATTACGTCAAGTGAGTTGGGTCCGAGCATTACTAATACCAGTTAAATGTGTGTTTACGGTCGCCTTATCTCGAGCGAGACGACGACCGCCTGGACACACGCACATTGAACATTAGTCTCGCCGTCCACACTTTTCCTTCGGTTTACGTCTAATTAATTACGATAATCGATGCCTGCGTTTGCCACTGCGACTCCTCATGATACCGCGTTCGAGGCTCCGCACCTTTACCTTGATTCGTTAACTAATCTTGCACCATTGGCAATTTGCTGAAGTCTTTTCTAGGTACTCGGTACTAGTTGATATCTATACAGATTTATTTTCGTATAATAATATGCTCTGAATTTTTACAGTTAGATACCTAAGGTATTTTTTTTAATTGGCCTTGGCCCTACCACCCTTAAAGTCACTACAATAAAGAAAACTAAACATCAACATAACTGCAATTAACAAAACGGTTAATTCTTGGGCCAGCAACAATATCAGCTATTCTCTTGATTGCCTAATTTAATCAGAAACGTTAAGAATCTTGCGGCCTATAAATAGCTCATCCAGATACAACACGTACGCGTTTTAACTTCTGTAGGGAGACGTATTGCCGAAAATTACTACTGGCCCTGAAATAAGAATGCAAATATGACTGAAATCAATTCATTGGCTTGCAGCTAAAATGTATGGGGAGTCTAAATAGCTGAATCTTGTTATCAAAGTCAATCATAAACCAGAGAAATGTCTCATGTGGCTCCGGCTTGATTACTACCTAATTGTAAAAGGTACCTGCTTTATACTTGTACAAGCACAGGGTCTTCTTGACATGAATCCCTGTTCATGCAACCTACGATAGGCTACGACGGATACTCTTGTGCTACGTACGTTTTCAAGTCGACGACTAATAACAGTAGCTGTTACTCCGCGGTCTCTTAAAGCAGTTAGAGTAACAAAATCGTCTCGTAGGTTTGTGGATCGTGGGCTTCCTGATCCTGGGCGTAGTGCCTTGCGGACTCACCGGTCTGATAAAAGAGGCTGATCGCATCTTGTATAGTGCTCCTGGCTCTTCCCAAGACATTTGCAACGTAGCGCATATCGTTAAATGTTATACACTGAAACTTTGGATAAAAAGCATGTAAACAACATAAACACTAATAATAACACTACGAGGGATCAGAAAAATCAATGTTGCCTGATTAAAATGTAATGTTTAATTTTTTGTAATTGTTGTAAATTGCGTTGTTCCCTTTAAAAATTGTGTTTACTTTAAGAATAAAGATATTGATATCCATAAAAAAGGGAATGATGAGGCTTAAAAATGTCATACATAGACCCATCATTTTAAGGTTAATATCTTCTACAGAGGGTTCAGAAAATTAGGGTAGAATCGAGGGTAGGATGCAACTTTTGTTTCTACACTGTGTAACACCAAATTCATTAAAGATTTTTGCAAAATTAATATATGATACAAAAAAAAAACTACTTATCAAAATCGATGCAAAATTTACAATGTTTTTTAAGATCAACTTTGAACTAAATTTTGCTAGTCGGTTTTTTTGCCCAGGAGTGTATACGGTGTTTTATTTAAAAAATAAAGTTGGAAGTGCTACAGGCTACAGACTTTCTTAAATCTGTAGCTGTATATCTTAACTATTTTCTAAAAATGGTGAAAAATAAAGTAAAACCCGACGAGTCCAAGTTTTTTTCTAATTATTATTATTTTTTAATATATAGTTGTGTTTAGTTGTATTTTAATTGTATTTATTTTCTTTTTTAGGTAAGCAATCATCTGAACAGATCACAAAAATCTTTGTTCAAGAAATTACGTAAGTAATTTTTTTTTTATTTTCACTCAGCATAAGTAAATATATTTTCCAATCTAATGATGACTTCGGAACGTAAATTGTCATGACATCTAAGGCCAGGCAACGATTTAGTAAAGCTAATTTAGAGCTAAACGACTGATTTAAGTTCAACATCTATATATACCTACCTAGTATATTATTTATAGTAGTTATATTTGTTTAGTAGAACTTAGTAGATAATAAAAAAAAATTCCGCCACCTAATTAAAAATATTTTTTAATTAATTTTAAGCCAGTCGATAAATAAAATATTGACTGCATTACTTCCTTCCAGTGCTTTTTTCATTGCAAATAGTGTGTTAGGGAGAGATATAACGGGTTTCTTGATTTACCTGTTATGGATATTCTTGTTCTTTTAAATGCAAGTTTAATTGTGAGGATCATTCCTGATGTCATCATTAGTTTAGGGAAACAAAGACCCTAAAAATTAAAATAATGATGCCAGGAAATTGATGGTGGGGGCCCAAAGCCGCAACGTGGGATTTAAGATGCGATAGTGTCATGCCTTTTCCCCAAAATTTTCCAACTAAAAGAGATATAATATATAACTCACATTTCTTTTTACCATAATACTTGGCAATCAATTCCTCAACTGTATCAACCTGTAACAGACTGTATCTTTTCAAGTTTCCGAGATCACAATGATGAGGCTGGAATTTGGGCCATCCTCTACACAGGATATGATTAGTGTTGCCGTCGAGACGAGACGAGACGAGAATAGGCCTTCTCTCGTCTCGTCTCGTCAGGCGAGAGAAAATATGTCTCTCGTCTCGCCGAGAGAACGCTTTCTCTCGCTCGAGAGAACCCTTCTCTCGTCTCGTCTCGACCCTCTCGTAAATACTAAATATTTAATTTAAAAAAGCATAAAACATAACAAAATATACGAGGTTAAAGGGGGTTATTCCTTGGGTTATTTTATAAATTAAAAGTATATATTAACATTGGTTCTTTATCCACAGGGTGTTAATGTTTAAAATCATTTTTGTTTAATATTTTATGCATTTCTTGGCATATTACCTAGAAAATTGGCATACGGGGGTTTCTTGGTATGAAAAATCATATTATTGGCACATTCTTATTTTGGCCGATAGAGCTTTAAAAAGAAGAGAAAATGTATTTAAAATTATTTAAATAATAGATTTTTTAATTGCTTCTTTTTAATTTTATTTTTATACTTTAAATTTTACAATAAAAAATTTAAAGATTTATTTAAGCTGTAGCTTTCTAGGTGTTCATTGTGTGCAATTTATAGTAACCTTATTTTTTTAAATGCTGTAAAAACATTTTTTTAATTCAATGCAATGTATTTTTAAGCAATCTGCAACACCCTGTATAGAAAAATATGTATTGTGCACAAACTACTTCTCAAACGCTATAGCTTTCCAGTCAAAATTTTGTTCTACACAGTGGCACAAAAATGTTGAAGGGGGTGGACATTATAAAGAATCACCCTGTACAACCAACACTAGATTTTGTTAATTTTTTATTTTGGTTGTTTTTTAACATAATCGTTTTTGTTCCTTTAAAATGAACATAAATGTTTAAGATTAGCGTTTTATTAATTTTTTTTTACAGAAAGAGGTAAGACAAAGGTAAGTAGGTGTTCGGGATATTTTTAATAACACATATTTATGGAAATGTAACACCCTCGATTTATATTGTGAACTGTATGATAAATAGGATTCTTCTGGTTCTTAGAAAAAATAATTTAAATTTCGATTTAAATATGAAGCCTTTTTGAAAATATATTAGAATTTAAATTTAATTACAATTTTTATATTACAGCAAATTGGCAAGATCTCTATTGTTGTTCTTATTTCTAAAAACCGCATACTTTACACCTCACGGTTGTTAGGGCAAGCGCATTAATGAATAGAACATAATTTTTATTAGCGCGATCATAAATTAGAATTTATACAGGTTACAATAATATCTAAATAAAAAGAAAATAAAAAAGGTAAAAAAAAAGTTGTTGAAAATGTTTCAAAAATTAAGATTTGGGACAAAGGGAATATTACTACATAAACGATTTTTTACTGAGGAAATTGAAAATAAAATTTTTAATTTTTTTAATGCGAAGGCGATACTTTATTTTTAAGGTCTTATCCAGTAAGTAAGATTCCAGAATATTTTGTTCTTATTCTTATTATTATCTCAAATAAAATTGTTGAGATTCTGCAGAATTAAAATGGTTTAAAATTAAAAAAAAAACAACTTGCACATTCCCTATCTTATTTTATCCTATCCTATAACATCTTGCCCTATTAGATCTTAGATCCTACACTTTTAAGAGCAATCGCATAATATTTACAAACTCTTTTTTTATTTCCCATGCTAAACCCTTTTGATTCTAGAGCATGTCAAAAATGCAAAAATGGAAAAAAAAATAATGGCGACATTTCGTTGTGGAGGGTTAAATGAATCTAATATTTTGGCATCATAAGGTATTCGATAACACCTTCCAAATAAGGTATCAGAATATCCCATTTGTATATTTTTTTCAATGACCCCCACCCTTTTTCACCCTTTAAAAACCCTATGGGCCAGTTTCTCAATAACGAGTTAGGTTTAATCCGCGGGTTTTCTATAGCAAAATCGAGGGTAACTCGCGAGTTAAGAGTTAACTCGACATTGGGAAACCGACCTAACTGTAGAAAATGTGTATGCTCACTCCGAATTTAATACAATAGGTATCACCAAATTACTTATGTATGAAAAAATCATAAAGATGTTTTGTTTTTTTTTATTATTATGCAAATTTTTTGCTCGAGAGATCGAGAGAAAACGAGAAATTCTCGACGAGAGAGCATCTTTCTCTCGTCTCGTCTCGAGGCTTAATTCGAGAGAAAATACCTCTCTCGTCTCGTCGAGACGAGACGAGACGAGACGAGAGACGAGAATCTCTCGTCTCGACGGCATCACTAGATATGATTATTTTTTAATCCGTGTTAGTAAAATGGACCGGCACGAAACTGTCAAAGATATAGGATCAGTGAAAATTGGTACTAAGGGGTTGTAATAGATACTGAATTTAAAAAAGAAACCAGCAACGTTGCTAGATTTCACATTTTTGCCCTATACGCAGTAATTTCGCTATTTTAAATGCAAAACACTGCAGTGTAAACACCACTTTTTACTAATTCGTTTTATTTCTCAAATTTTATTACAGCCATTAAATTTTTCCCCTTAAACCCCGAACCTCTGCCAGTACAGTCGTCCTAATTACATAACTTCATGACTCCCTGTGCCGCCGCGCGCCACTCGTCCGGCAGGGTTGTCATGTCCTCGCATATTCCAAAGTTACGTCGCCTACAAAATTTGCTCGTTACATTCGGCCATCCTGCAACAATTATTAATGCCCTCATTAATTTAACTCGCCAGTAAATCAACCAGATCTTATCGATCTGTGCATTCGACATAACACCAAATCGCCTACCCTAAAGGTTTCGCCTGCGGTTGCAACTTTACGCCTTTTATTGAATGTCACCTTTATGCCGTTGTTAGGTTTTCACTCACCTTTTGCTGTCTTAAATGAAGTTTGAACCTTAAATCGCCATAGGTCTCGCCTTCAGCCAAACGGAACATTCGCTATTTGCTCCTCGCCAAAAAGTCAGCAAACGCCAGCCCGCGGTTGAAAATAACATGCCTTGGGTACCCAAATCCGCCAAACGCCTCTCTTAATTTGAGAATCGCCTTAAAAGACCGCAAAGTCTTTGTCGCCTTCGCCTGCGTATGATCCTGGACCTCCTCGCCCCTTCCATTCTACGATACCGGTTGATGGATGTCGATATCTGTCAAAAGCCAGTATACAAGTCGCCTGGGTAGGAGCAACTAAATGCCCTCGCATTCGTCTGTAGATCCAGAGGTAGACCGTCAATCAGACACGAAAGCGCCTTTGTGCTTGAAAGCTCACACCTTTTGGTCAACGCCATTTTATCATGATAGTAATGGGTCATGGTTTCGCCGTCTAGTTTAATCCTCGCCATAATTTCCTTAAGCAGCTGAGCAAAATCATGCACCCTAGGAAACGTCTTCCTAAGAGCCGCCTTCCAGTCTTCCCACGAGAGTTCATATTTATCAAGCCGATTAAACCAGCCCCTAAGCCCCTTGTTGCGCCTTGCAATTTCGCCTGCATAAAATACGCTCACATAGTTCGACCATTCATGAATAACGCCCAACTGTGCAATTTTGCTCAACCACCTGACTACGTTACAGTCCTGGCTGTCAGGATCGAAAAGGTCAATAATGTTATGACCTGCCCTTGCCCTTGCCCTTGACCCCATACAGCACGAACTGCAAGCGCAAGCGGACTCCGCCCTTTCGCTACGAGCCTGCTCTACCGCCATAAGAACGCTCTCACGTGATTTTTCGCCTTTCCTGTTACCCTTGGTACCGTCAGTACCAACGGCCGCCTTTTGCGTTGTCGCTTTTACCATTTCGGCCGCTACAATCTGCTTGATACTAGTTGCCAAACCGCCTGTCAACAGCTTATGTACCATGGAGACTGTTTCGTCTTCCATCGCCGATTCGCCTTCGCCGTGGTCACCTTCGCTCAATCCAGGCTCGTAATCGAGCTCTGAACCATCACTTCTGCCTTCCTCCATAGGCAATCACTTTAAAAAACGTATTTACATACCAATAAACATAGCTAAAATACGCCACAATTCTCATAATAATAATCAGCACACACACTTATAGTGACTTCCTCAATATTTGACAAATGGTGTCAATCCACTGTCAAGGATAGCAAAAAAGGCCTGCCAATTGTAAAGAGTTTTTGTGATACCGCCATTCACAAAGAAAAGAAGACGCCAACGTGATTCAACTCGCCGAAATCGCGTTTTTCACCGTTCTCCACAACAAATAACATAAGCCGTAGGCAAGGCCGTAGGTTATCCCGACTTCTGATCTGAATCTGTTAACACCACTTTTTACTAATTCGTTTCATTTCGCCAATATTATTACAGCCACTAAATTTTTCCCCTTAAATCTTAAACTTCTGCCAGTACAGTCTTCCTATTTACATAACTTCATGACTCCCTCTGCCGCCGCGCGCTACTCGCCTTGCAGGTTTGTCACGTCCTTGCCTATTCCAAAGTTACGTCGCCTATTTGCTCGTTACAATAGTTTTTAATTTTTTTAATTCTTCTCAAAATCCCAAAGATAATAAATTGATGTGTTATAACATCCAAAAAGTTATTAGTTTAGGAGCTGGCCATTTTGCACCTTCCTGTTAACTTTTGAAGAGCTATCACATGGTGCCGCCATCTTAGACGGTACCAAGGATACATGCAGCCTTTATTTTTTCAGTTAAAGAACACCTTTAAATACAAAAGATATTGGATTTCTTCTGAACCATCAGCACCTGGTCATCAGATAAAACAAATACATATTACAAACGTTATTTTTTTGAGTAGGTATATAGAATTAAATTTTCTTTCTTCGTTTCTCTTCCGTATCTTCATGTTTACGAAATGATCCTATATAATTTTTGATCAAAGGTCTTTTCTCTCCAGAAATAAAAGCTAAAGATGGTTCTCAAAATAAGAGGAATCCAGACATAAGTATACTTACATACATGCAGAGATTCTTTCACGATTTGCAATATAGAACATGAAGCCTTTGAATTTTAAGATTTTTTTACATTTCATGGGTGCCACGCCACTGGTTCTGCCTCTTATTTACCATTCATGCCTTCCAACGCACAATAAATCCATTTAAATATGTTCGGGGAATTCTTCTATTTATAAAATGCACACAAAAGTGAAAACTACTTGGTTAAACAATGAGTTACAGTCATTGTGGAATGGGCCAGCCAACATCAATATGCATATAATATGTAAGGGTCGTCGAAGAAAGACAGATAATTTTCCAGTTAGTGAAAGAGACGGAGAGCGGAATAGCAAAAGTGGCGAGCTTCGAATGTTTTAACATTCCACGGACGTTGGCTGATGCAGACAACCTTGTGAAGAAAAAGAAGATATACTTTCGGGATCGAGGAAGAGAGACGGACGGACGGTATTTTACTGCCTGGTCAATGCAATTTGATAGGGGCATTAGGATATTTATATTTTGATGGCTAGAAGTTTTCACTTTAAAATTAGATAACCCAACGACTAGTATTTTTAGAACAATATCTACAATTTCATATTTCGATTTTTGCCATTGCACTGTTGCCACATCAATAATTTTATTGTTTTTATTAAATTGGATAGATTTAAGTTTATGTAAGATTTTAGCATTCAAAAAAGCCAAATTTGGCCGTTTGCCAGTTTCTCAATTTCTTCAAAATATTACGTATATAAAAAATAACTATGCACTAAGAGATAGAAGAACGGTTAAATGGGAAAAGCAATGGCAATTATATTAGCTGTTTAGGTTTTTGAAAGATTTTGAAAAAAATTAAATGTTGCATTTTTGTAAACCTCTTGTCACTTTTTTGTTTAGGTATAAGAATTATTAAAATCTATAGGAATATTTCGGGAACAACTTTTCACGATAAATACGCTTGTTTAGACGATTCTTTTTTCTGGAACCATCATCAACGTGTCTTTTGTTAGGATTTTACCTTATTTAAAAGGAGCATTTATTTGGCTTTTCAACGTTCTATCAGCATATTATATATCTTAATAAACCCTGTAGACTCCGTTCAAAAGATAAGCAAGAACCCTATACATAACGAATTATGTACCTGCAGTATTTTTTCCGAAGACGAACGGTCTTACTACTGAGGTGTCAAAGACAAATTGAGATAAATAGGCGCCTCTATATTTTTCTACTTTTCAGATATATGGCGTCGCTGCCTAAACGTTCCTGTTTAGACAAGCACGATGGCCGACAGACTTGAAATAATATATCGACGCCGTTAAATTAACCGGCAATTAGGCGTAAAGACGCCGACTGCCGGCGTCGTCTTCAGCGTCTCACTTGAAATTTGTTGGTTTTCGTATATTTTGGTGTCTATGCAAACATGTTTCATTTTTCAAAATTTGTTTGAAACTTGCAATATTGTCTGTATGCCCACGAACAGTTTTACACTGAAAAAAATTGAAAAAATAACTCTTAACGATACCGCAATAATAATGCTGGTTTACGTCTACACCTCATCCCCCGTCTTCTGTAGCTCAGTTATTAATTTAGTTAGGATTTGAATATTTTGTATGCTTTACCTGTATCTTAGAGTGCATTTTAGGAAAATATTTTTGATTATATAGGATGTCCCAGAAAAGTGTGACGTCATAATGACGTTTTTTTTTTAATTACATGCTTCAATTTTGTTGCAAATTTGTTTCTCTCCTATGGTTACTCACCCTAACATTGTATTAAAATCGGTGCTGTAAAACCGGTGATTTTTTTTATTTTTTGGAAAAACTGGTTTTGCAGTACTTATTTTAAAACTTGCTGAAAAAATACAAATGGTGTCTCGGTATTAGATTTAAACTAAGAAGTCATTAAGTAAGGTGTAAGTGTCGCGTTGATCAAGTTTGGGTTATATAATTTATACAGAGTGTTCAAAATTTACTGTCAAACTTTAAAGAACTTTTTCTTTTTATTTTATATGTGAGCATAATATATGTGTGCATCGTGAATTAAAATACCTTGCCATTTTTCGTAATAAGTCGGGTGTAATGTTACTAAATGTGTTACGGATTCTTTGATGCCATTCAATCAGGTGTGGTTGGAGGTTCCTGATAAACGGTTTCTTTAACGTAACCCCGCAAAAAAAACTAATTTGGTGAAGTCAGCTGAACGGGGCGGCCAATTGTTTGACCCTCCTCTTCCAATGTAGTGATTTTCAAATAATGTCTATCGAGGTGGTTTTTGACTTGTAAGGAATAATGTACTGGGGTTCACATCATGTTGCACCCACATTGTATCCCCTCCTTAAACCCATTGGTAAATGCTGACACAAAAGGGGCAATTTATTTTGTATAAAGTTCAGACACGCGTCTCCATTTAAATGCCTGTTAAAACAGTGAGGACAAATTATGCCAGAACCCCCCCCCCCCCCAATCTTATCGATCGATCTGCCTAAAAATCCTTCTATTGTGATCCGAGTAATAGTGAAAGATATGGAGATTCACAAATCCTCATCAGAGAGCAAAACATGATTAAAAAAGTCAAAACTTTGCCCCCCAGTTGCAAAATTGGACGTGTTGCTTAAAACTTAAAATCTCCTTCAAGAAGTTCTTGATGAAACTAGAGTATGATAGGCATGAAAACAGTTCTCTTTTAAAATGCGTTAAATCGTCCTTTCCCTAATACGAGTATATACCTTATTACCAACTGTCTTTTGACTAGTGGAGGGATTTTCCGGAATCTGTAGTAGTACAGCTAATTCATGTTCTTCAGTTCGAATGGATCCAATTCAAACTGGCTTTTTCTATCCTATGTTTCCGTTTGCGTAATAAATAAATTCTACAGGCTCCTTGTCCGGATGCCGTCGGTCCGGATAACGCTCTGCAATGAGGCATAAAGTCTACACGCCAAAAAATGGAAATCATATAAACTGCTGGCCATTTGCTTTGGAGCAACAAAAATTTCGCCTAAATTTAAAACTAAATATGTTCTTAACCAGAAATCATATCGATCTCTGGTTTTTAATGGTTAATAGATTTGTCCCTTAAGAGAAAATTTCCAATATTGGATTTTTTTTAATCTATCAAAATATTTAATATACAGGGTATCAAAGAAGGCGATGATTTTTGCTCCAATTTCAATAGCATGTAACTTTCATAATAATTTTTTAAAATTTTGTCACTGTACATCAATTAAATCACTGGTCCATAGCAAAGAAAGTAATCTGTCAAATTTTTGATATCTGCTATATTTTAAGAGATACAGATTTTTTTGTAAAACCTTGTTTTTTTCAACTTTTTGGTAGTTAGACTACACTGTGCGTTGTATCGTGCACACTTTGTAAGTGATTATTATACCTTACGAAAAGCTTTTTTATGTTCAGTAAAAAAATTGTACCTAAATGTTGTGATGTGCAGTGGCGTACTTATAATCACTATATGTCTATGGTTTACGAGATGGTTTATGGTATATCTCACAATTTTTCACGATTGTTTTGTAATGGAAAGTACTCACTCGCAAAAACAAACACATCAAACCAGTGATATTTAATTTTAAGGGTTTTCAAAACAAGTTTAAGTTTAGGAATGCTGCTGTATTAGAAATAAATAAATAAAATTTTTCCAAAAATTAAATTAAAAACTTATAATTTTTTAAACATTTTTTTAGACACACTGTAAAATATACATGTAGATACAGTGCAATATTAAAAAATAAAGATAAAACTTGCTTAATCTAGAGGCGAGTACTTTCCAATACAAAACAATCGGGAAAAATTGTGAGATGCTAATAAACCATAGTATAAGTGATTATAAGTACGCCACTGCACATCACAACATTTAGGTACAATTTTTTTACTGAACATAAAAAAGCTTTTCGCTCGGCTTTTCGTAAGGTATAATGATAATCAGTTATAAAATTCGCACGATATAACGCACAGTGGGGTCTAGCTACCAAAAAGTTGAAAAAATCAAGGTTTTACAAAAAAATCAATATCTCTTAAAATATAGCAGATATAAAAATTTGACAAACTACTTTCTTTGCTATAAACCAGTGATTTAATTGACATACAAAGACAAAATTTAAAAAAAATTATTGTGAAAGTTACATGCATTGAAATTGGTGCAAAAATCACAGTCTTCTTTCACACCCTGTATATAATATTTTTTAAATGTTTAATAAAAATCCAATACTGGAAAGTTTTTCCTAAGGGATAAGTCTATTAATCATTAAAAACCGTAGGTCGATATCATGTGTGGTTAAGAAAATATTTAGTTTTAAATTTAGGCGAAATTTTCCTTGCTCGAAAGCAAATGGCCAGCAGTTTAGTTAAAAGCGGTCTCAGGTCCAAAGGTCACATTTTTCGTTATATGTCATTCCTTTGACAGATTTTACACGCAAAATCTGCCACGAATGAAGTTTTTACTGAAAATTGTGACCTTTGGACCCGCACGATGAGATCACTTCTGAATATATCTACAAGCTCTTCCTTGCTGTCATGTATCACAAAATGACTTGGGCGAAAACCAAGTAAATAAAATAATACATACAATGGTAAAATTATGTCAAAAGTTTTGAAATACTTACTTAATTGACCTTACTTAATAAAATCTAATGCAATATGTCAAAGTCACCTTTAATTTTTTTTTCGCTAAAATTATTATTGAAATAGGTGAAAAGCCAGTTTTTGGTGAATAACTTTTAATGTGTTAGGAATATTTATAGGGATATATTTAGAAGAAAGTTTTATTTTTTTTGCATTGAAGGCGATCAAAAAACAGAGGCTTAAATTTAAAATAAAAAAGAAACAGTTCTTTAAAGTTTGAAAAGTTTTACAGTAAATTTTAAATCATTTCCTGATGATGCAAACATTTTGTTCCGGTATTGTTGTGCCAAATATTCCAAACCCCAACTTAATCAAAAATAAGGTTTATTAAATTCGGGTGAAACTGTTGAAAATTTGTAATTAACTTATTGATCATCTTGTATCATGTAGTAATCAAATTCTAAAATAAAATTAAAGAAGTTAAATATTTTTCAATTTTTATTGAAAAACAGTGTGCCCTACTTCCAGTGTGAACTGATTTATACTCACATTTACATCAAATTCGGAACTGGGTATTTCTTTTAGACCAAACAAATGTTTTTCGATTGCAGAGTCATTTTTTAAAACTGTCCAATTAGAGAGGTTCTTAGCCATGTTCAAGCCAAATTAGCCTCGAAAAGATATACGGGGCTATTTTTGGACTCAATTTAAATAGCCGTGGATTTTTAATGAACGGTTGGAATAAATGCGCTGTTTTCGTGTGTCCGACAGAGCCAAAACAAGGTTTTATGCGACAAGTTGCAGCCAAGGTCAGAACGTTTGATTAGATCCAGCAGACAGATTTACCGATGTGAACTTAAAAATTAATTTAATGACCCCCCAAAAAAAACTATGCGGGATTGGTGTCGAAATGTTTGTCGGATTACTTCCCCATAATGGTCTTGCAGCCCCGCATTAATTACTATGCGGCTTGAATCTCCGGTATTTAAATTTTTATTATTATTACATATTTTACTTCTCAGTTCTAATAACAGTAGACAGGAAATTATACATTACGTGAGTGTTTTCTACCGGACATAATTTAGAGAACATCCCTGATTGGTTCAGTAATAAATTGTTCTTCTATACATATTCAAATTTATAATAATTTTTTTTATAAAATCTTAGACACCTTATGCGGAATATATCATAAGGAATATGTAATACATAGTTTTAGTGCTAATATACAGCATGCCGATTTGAAAATATATCGCTATCCAAGACGTTTTAAGAGGGTCGAGTCCCAAGAAACATTTTAAATACCTAAGGCTTTTATGAAAATTTGATCATTTAATATTGTATGAAAGTATCATAAACCAACTAATAAATCTATTTGGTTTAATAAATGTTAATAACCTTAGTAAATAAATAAATTAATTAAAATTATATGAATTCACTTCATAAAACAGCAAATCGATGCATTTTTGTCTATTTAGGTAATTGAAAAAGTTTATTGCTTTTATTCTACTCTAAGACCTGGTTAAAAGCCGCAGGTTTAAGGTCCATATATACCTATCAGTTTTTTGTAATATTAACTTACATTCACCATCCAAGGTAGATATATCTTCATCAGATATTTGATTCACGTCGTGTTTCAACGTGAACGAACTGAGATGCCTCTTCTTCTGTTTTTCGGCAACAAGTCAGGTTCAGGATTATCATACAGCTGTAAGATGAATTTCTAAATATCTAGGACCATTATACTTTATCGCAGTTTAGATCAATAACATATTTTCATATGTTTCCTGCATATCAACTGCTAGTTTAGCATATTGTTTTGACAAGTTCAGATCACGCACTAAAATATTAAGTTTGGCATGTGGTTATTCTGAATGTCTTCCAATGAATAAGGAGGGCTCTTGCGACCTAGCTTTTTTGTTTTCAATATAAAGAGTTTCCAAATCTTGTCCATAATCCGTTGATGGTGCCAGAACCGATATAAGCTTTCACTCTAAGGATATCTGGTCGCATTTCTGAACGAATATCTGGATAGATTGGATAAATGTTTTTTTATTTCACTTACAAAAAAAGCAAACATTTTTAGAAAAAGACCAGAAACAAATATGACATACAATAAGACGTAAAATACATCTATCAAAATATATGGCGTTGAAACCAAATTCAGATTATTAACATCAAATCAGTACCAGTCAGCCACGCTATGCTCTCCGCAATGCAGTACACAAATATTAATACTATAGCAATCACTGTTTCATCAAAAAATTCATTCAAAGTATAATCGCCGTTTCCATCAGATCTTTCTTTAGGACGACCTATACTACTTTAAAAGGTAAACAAACACCGAACGCTCTCTGGTAAATGAATGTATATCTTAACATTCTTAATCATTATATGCTGTATTTTTTTGTATGAAAGTAAAATTCTGATATAAGATTCATTACGTAGCTATATTTCTTCTTGGCCTCTTCAAACAGGTCTTGGTTGTTTTGAACAAATACAGGGTGTCCGGAAATAACATCGCCAAATTACAGATGGTGATTCTACATAAGAAACCATGAACATTTTTTCATATGAACATGGGTCCGAAAATGCATAGTTTCCAAGATACAGGATGTCAAACTTTTTAAAAAAAATCAGTTTTATGTTAATATCTTAAATATGATTTTACTGATTTTGTTGAAATTTGGTAGAGTTATCTGTAGTAATAAGGGGCTCATTTAGCCTTAATTAGATTAAAAATATAAACTCCAGTGGCGTCCCGGAGGGCATCATACCGAATATTATTGACAAAAAAAGTGTGCGCCGCTGAC
>MU181985.1:98892-111818 GCA_016904865.1 Pissodes strobi
GTCAGCGGCGCACACTTTTTTTGTCAATAATATTCGGTATGATGCCCGCCGGGACGCCACTGGACTTTATATTTTTAATCTAATTAAGGCTAAATGAGCCCCTTATTACTACAGATAACCCTGCCGAATTTCAACAAAATCAGTAAAATCATATTTATGATATTAACAAAAAACTGATTTTTTATAAAAAGCTTGACACCCTGTATCTTGGAAACTATGCATTTTCGGACCCATGTTCATATGAAAAAATGTTCATGTTTTTTTTATGTAGAATCATCCTCTGTAATTTGGCGACGCTATTTCCGGACACCCTGTATAAGATAATCCAGAATATACATGCTAAACAGTGCCAAAATATTCTTGTTAATTTTACAGCTTTCACGTTGTTTAATTTTAAGTATACTTCTTAAACAATTTTTTTGAAGTACAATGATTCTACCGACCTGCGTGGAGTTTCGCCAAGAAATCAAGCAATATCGAGTTCGGGATTGTATGAACTCGAGATAAGCCGACAACGCAGCCTCAGTATCCACACTTTCCACAATGACTCTTAAAAAGTAACAGTATTTGGATATGCTTAATGCGTCATCCCCTACATGCTCTCTCCAGTTCATTCTTCTGTCGGTTTTAATACCAAGAAATGATATATTATCTGTTGTTTGAATTTCATTATTTTTGTAAGAAAATGTAAGTGTGTTCGATTGCCAAACAGAATACAATGTGCCCTCATTGGCTGAAAGAACCTGTCCAGAACGTCGCAGGCAGCCTGCACATCCGTCAGCATCACCGTTGACAAACGGCGTTCTTTTGGCTAGCGGCCTATCTCAAACATGCGGGAAATCGCAACCACATTTTTGACATATCACATCGTTTTCCCGTTTTTTTTACAGTGAAACACATTTTTTTACTTTCTCGCGTAACGATCGAAATCAGACCCTCTACCATCTTGACACATACAATATTTTCATACATAAATAATAGACTCTATAGAGTCTTACTTAGCGTTGCATGCGGGTATTAAGTCCTCCTCTTCCAAACCTCCAATTTTTTAGCAATTCTTTCACATTTAAGTATATTCGCCCCTGATAACCTTTCACTATCTGCATTGCAATGGCGGTCGGCCGGCCGCGGCCGGTACGTTACCAGTGACGCCCCACTCTAGATTCTAGTTGCACAGCTTTAATACAGTCCAGAAGTAATCTGTTTTCTCAATAACAAGTATTGGATGCAATGCAAATTTTATTTGCTACCCATAATATTGAAGTTCTAATTATCTACTATTGTTTGGATTAGTTTAGAAATAACTTTAAGCTTTACATTGCTTACAGTAGCAATTTTAGCATTGAAATAAATATAATTCTATTGCAATTGAAATTCTTTTGAAGTTTAATAACTTGTTTATTATTAATTCAATATTATAGCTAGATGGTTGACTGGATGGCAAGGATCTGAATAAATGTAAATTATATTTAACTCAAAGTGAAAGTAATCAATAATATGAAACTATCAGGTAATTTTTTTCTGTGTATTTTATTCACTAGTTAACCACGCAAAAAAGCTCAAATTCAATTCGTACCTCTAAATAGGATAGGATAGTTTCAACGATTTGAAAACCGATGCAGAAAAAAATGAACGAGGATGCGTCAAAACCGAAGTTCGGATCATCTTTTCCTCAAACGCCGAAAGCCAAAACGAAGGCTGAATATCATATAAACACAAAGATATTACATAACCGCAAGTAGAAGCAAATAACCTTTCTAATAAAGCAAGCACACTGCCGGATATTGTCCGAAGAAAACAAAACCCAATCGGCATGCTCAAGCTGAATACGCGGGTGACCGACAACAATAAGCCGGCTTCGCTACTAACCGCTGTCTAGTTATTCGCCGTGATGTATTGCGACGTGTCTAAGGCCGTCGACTCAATGAACTATGATAATCAGTCAGGTTGGGTAGTTTTCGCATTGCATTAGTCATTAGAGTACTATAATAAGAAGTCGATAGATCTTTTGCAAATATTTACTTACGTACGACCTTTTCTCGAATAAACTATGAAATTACGACGCTTTATTAAGGCTTTATAAAGTCAAAAATAAAAACACTTATAGGCCAATATATGTAACATAGTAGGCAGCCGCCACCCATTAAAATTTCGCTCAGTTGTTCGGATCAGTCATAATTCTTAAAGCACGTAATTCTCTGATGGTCTTATAAGCCCAGGAAGAAGAGAATTTACATAATTCCGCACTCAGGCTACTGATTAATTATAATTCTAGATAAAATTTCAACGTTAATTCGGTCTTCACAATGGAAGGCTGATGCTACACACAGAGCCTCATTAAGATCGTTATCTGGTTAAAAATTATGTTTCTACATTACTGTCCAAGGTTTAATAAGCCTAAATTTAGTGATGTTGGGAATATAATATGAGAGTTTCAGACAAAGAATTTAGTTCAGCGTCACTTCATTTCACATTTGGTTTGCCCGCGGGCGCTTGCAATTTCCAGTTCAAACGAATTTTTAGAATTTTATTCCTAAATAAAATTTGTATAGTTGACTCACGCATTAATCGCTGAAACTTGGTTTAGGCGTTGAGAAGTTTTTATATTTAAACACCTTTTTCTGCATCTTTACAAATTAAGGAGGTAGTTTTACTTACAGCTAAACTATTAAAATTCAGTTCAATCGATGGTAAAATTCGAGTTGTTATTAGTGTTATTAGTTTTCAACAAAATATTGTATTTGTTCTTGTTTTTGGCAAAAAAACGTGACATCTGCTTTTCTAAAATGGGTTTAAGTTTTTGTGTATTGCAGGTGTGTATTGTGAATAGCACTACTTTTTTTACCAAAAGCCTACTAAAAGCGAAATTGCAGGGAAATATTCGACATCCAACACTTATTTGGACTATTCCAATAAAATGTTCAACAAATAATATTCTAATACGAAAATACCAAAGAACTTCTGAGCCCTAGTCCCAACAAGTCAATTTGAAGATGAAAAATACTCCCACTAAGCCATAAAATCGACAATAAAGGATAAACTAATACCTAAATTTATACTAGGGTGTCATAGAAAAAAATATATTTACGGTTAAGTTTATTAGTTGAATAGCACGCATTTCCTTTGGTACTCGATGCCTTTTCTGACCTGTGTCCATTGTTAGGCGACCTCGGGTTGGCCAAAGTCTATACCTGCTCCGACGATTTATTTCCAAATTTAAGTCCCCGTTTTCGGATTTTGACAGGGCCTAGGCCCCGAGGTTGAAATCCAATATCACTCTGGAAGTAATTAATGGGGATAGAATTACGTTCTTCCGCTAATGAGAACAAAGAGGTTAATTAGACCTGTTTCGGTTTTCTTTCGTTGATCTACGACTTAAAATATTGAATAGACAATGGAGTAGTGTAATTTTACATGACATGTGTCACGATTAGCGGCCAGTTGTGGTAACAGATAGCAAATGATATAAAATAGCGATAGGTTATTGTTTAGCTTCTATGCGATGTCAACCGACAGGTCCTCTTTGCTATCAACGCCCTAGAAAATATCAATATAAACTGCCGTTCATAACTTTCGAGCATTAAAAATTCGTGGTCCGATTTTAATAATCAATATCTTAACTAATAATTGATGAAATTAAATGCGGTTTTCGAAATAATAAAGCCCAGTGCTTTACAAATCAGCTGACTTGTACTAAATACCTAAAAAGATCCATATTCAAATTATACAGGGTTATCCGCAATTGCCTCACAAAATTCAAAATATTCACATTTCTCCCAAATATGCAGAAGTCATTTTTTTATCGGTTTGATGATAGGACAGTAGTTATTGGCTCCATACCTCGGGACGTTTTCGAGATTTTTCATTTATCGATAGCGTTTAAAAAATTGCTTAAATATCTTGAAAATCGGTATATTGGAAAGTTTGCCTTAATTTTAAGCTTCTTTTGTTTTTTTTTAATATTTAAATATCATCAGAGCCATCTCATATTAAAGTAAATTATTTTGTTCTCAAAATTAGGCTATTATAATGTACAGGGTGTCCCAAATTCGAGCCTCATCATTGGGATCTCGGAAACTAGAAGAGATACGAGGTCGATTAAATGGAGGCAAAGTTGCGCAGTTTGATGCTGATTAAAATGCTATATTACAAGTTTAAAAATTCCGATTACTTCCGAAGATTTTTGAAAAAAAAAACCGAATATTCGCGATTTAATTTTAATTTTTTATGACTCTATTTGAATAGATAAAACAAAATAAATTTCACATTTTCATTGCTACTTTTTCTGTTCTTCAAGATGGTGTTATCAGATTTTCAAGCCGACGTTTCGTCTTCGAGCTGCCATCATCAACTTTGTTTTTTTAAATACGGCCCTGGATTTTTTATTACGAATTTTATGAGCTCCTAAGGTCCCAAAACCAATGATGTATCGCACTTATTCGAAAAATTCATATTAGTGACATTTTCCATAAGATTTCATGTGTTAGAGAGTGACAGAAAATAGATTTTTAGTGTCAGTTTACTTTTACGTTGTTAATGCGTAAAAAAAGGTTTTTGTTTTTAATCCTATTAAAAATCTATTTTCTGTCTCTGTCTAACACATGAATTCTTATGGAAAATGTCACTAATATGAATTTTTCGAATAAGTGCGATACATCATTGGTTTTGGGACCTTAGGAGCCCTTAAAATCCGTAATAAAAAATCCAGGGCCGTATTTAAAAAAGTTGATGATGGCAGCTCAAAGACGAAACGTCGGCTTGAAAATCTGATAACACCATCTTGAAGAACAGAAAAGGTAGCAATGAAAATGTCAAATTTATTTTGTTATATCTATTCAAATAGAGATAAAAAAAAATAAAATTAAATCGCGACGATTCGGGTTTTTTCCAAAAATATTCGGAAGTATTCGGAATTTTTAAACTTGTAAGGTGGCATTTTGATCAGCATCAAACTGCGCAACTTTGCCTCCATTTAACCGACCTCGTATCTATTCTAGTTTCCGAGATCATCCCAATGATGAGTCTCGAATTTGGGACTCCCTGTACATTATAATAGCCTAATTTTGAGAAAAAAATCATTTACTTTAATATGAGATAGCCCTGATATTATTTAAATATTAAAAAAAAAACAAAAGAAGCTTCAAATTAAGGCAAACTTTCCAATATACCGATTTTCAAGATATTTAAGCAATTTTTTAAATGCTATCGATAAATGAAAAATCTCGAAAACGTCCCGAGGTATGGAGCCAATGACTACTGTGCTAGCATCAAACCGATTAAAAAATGACTTCTGCATATTTGGGAGAGATGTGAATATTTTGAATTTTGTGAGGCAATTGCAGATAACCCTGTATAATTTGAATATGGATCATTTTAGGTATTTAGTACAAGTCAGCTGATTTGTAAAGCATTGGGCTTTATTATTCCGAAAACCGCATTTAATTCAATCAATTATTAGTTAAGATATTGATTGGTAAAATCGGACTACGAATTTTGAATGTTCGAAAGTTATGAACGGCAGTTTATTAGTAATTTTATGTTTTCAATCAATCTTGAGGACCAAGAAGAATCTAGTATTAAAAGTATCTCTATAACCTCGAAAGTCACTGTATCTGAAGTTTAAACAGTAATCAAATCCGTCGAATGGACCATTAATTGATTCAAACTGACCCTTTTATCAAGAATTTCGTCAATAATATCGGGAATGTTAAGAATAATAATTATGCCATAATTGACAACACTGTATATGGAACATAACAATTGGATATTATTTCTTTTTGCGGAAATTTTGAACCTAATTTTACACTTTTTTGCATATACGCTAATTTAAAATTTGATAGATCTTGTGGAACGTTGCCAGCTTTTACCGTAAAATGCAGATATTGTCCTGAAGTTTGTGCATGATAAATAGTAAATACATAAATAATCAAACTAACCGAAACATTCAAAATTTTCTTCAAAATAAGAAATTTATTGCATAAAGTAAACTAGTTTATTGAAAGGAATTGTTGACAATACTTAGGTATAACAAACCAAAAACGAAATAAATAGGTATACACAGTTTAGAAATTAAGCGCTTCTGCAGCGACCAGAAAACACATCAAAAATAGTAATAACGCTATTTTGAGTATTTGACATTTCACCTAAGCGCAAGCGCTTGGAATTCAGCTTCGTCTAATTTTTAATCGCTCCTAGTCCTGGCCAAGACATTCTATATAGTAAGTCCGCTGTGCTATATGAAATGCTATAGCTACAGACTATTTAAATAAATAGCGGCCGAATCAGCTTATTTTCGTTTTAAATGCATTTGGCGCAAACATTGACTTAAGGTGTTTAGACAGCAGCTATTTCAATCACAAAATTTAATATTTTTATGCGATTTCAATATTCTATCATCATGCTATGTCAAAATATCACAATATACCTTAAAACCTAAACAGCAATTTTTCAATTAAATTTCTAGTCACAGAAAAAGTTTTACCCGGTATATTTATTTGATCTAGCATACCAAAACCAATATATTATATTTAAACATCGACATTTATTTAAAATTAACTTTTAAATATTTCGGAAACGACTAATCTGAATGTCAACATATTATCAAGCATATTATATATTTTTGAAATCAGGAAACCAGATTTTTTCGTTGTGGCTAAACACTTTAAGTCACTTTTAAGGTGAAAATGGATTAGCATTAGTTAATTCGCTCTTATTAAATTTATTGATATTTATTAATATATTAGCGTTGCGCGACAAATAACGACCGAATTAGGTAATTCTTATCCACAACGCATTTTGTCCAAAAATCGACTTGAGGTATTTAAGCTCATCTGAACTTTCTTATTATTAAAGATAAAAGGTAGGTTTAAACTTGAAAATTGCTTGATAAATTATAGCAAATTTTAATGCCATAACGAATTTTTTTTGTCGCCCTATCGGTATACGGGGTGTGGCAATAAATAAAATTTTTTTGAACGAGACACCTGGTATATTTTTTTATTTTTAAATTCCCTGAAAAATTAGCTTTTTAAAACTACCAAACACTTTTTGGATATCTTGTATAGTTTTCGAGATATTTACGTTTAAAGTTATAAATTATTTGCTTTTTCACACGTTCAGTTAGTAATATTTAACATAAAATTTCGAATTTTGAATACAAGATATCCAAAGAGTGTTGGGTAGTTTTCAAAAGCTAATTTTCAGGGAATTTAAAAATAAAAAAATATACAGAGTGTCTCATTTAAAAAAAATTAATTTATTGCCACCCCCCGTATACCGAGAGCAACAAAAAAAAATCGTTATAGCATTAAAATTCGTTATAATTATTTATAAAGCAATTTTCCAGTTTGAACCTTCCTTTCATATCTTCAATAATAAGAAAGTTGTTGACTGTTCCAGTTATAAAAACACCCTGTACAAGTACACGTGTATACTTATACTATATATGATAAGTAATAAAACATGCATACAGGAATCAAACACTCTATTAAATAATTTTTAACAGGCCTAGGCGACGATACTATCAAAGGAACTACTAGACAGTGCTAGTAATAAAAGTCACGATTGATCCTCACTTAATTAGAAACATCTCTAAATTACAGGGACAATAAAACACTTTAACGAATGCATTAAACCGATTTTATTCTCTATTCACGATTCACCTCTACCTGTTTCGGTTGTACAATCTAACGGCCGTTTTACGATAGACTAAAAAGATATTTAAGGTTTCGTCGTTTTCTAGATTAATTTATTGGGAGGAATAAAAAAAACCTAAACACTCTGACGGGTGAAATTAAATCGGACTTGGAAAACGAGTCAGATGATTAAATGGTGATGACTGGGCGTTTTGGGCCTAGGATGTAATTAAACTTTTTTTTGACCTGCTCAATAATAAATTTCGAGATTTAAATTGGTGAGGAACAATATTGGGATTTGAAGACGGACGTTTTAGAGAGTCAAGAGCTCTCTTTCAAGCCGAAGTATTAATGAACGTTGGTTCGACGAAGCCAAGGCTAGAAATGTTGAGTCTGGGCCATTCACGATTCATTAAGTGCCACACCACCTATTCAAAATAAAAAAGTGGACATCTTAAAAATTTGGAAATTACATTTCCAATTACCTTTAGTATGGTTATGAAATAATACTTTCTCGTCCTATCAGCCCAAGACCAGTTACCCATAATAGGCAGATACGACGTCGAACATGAGAAGCTAAACAGAGAAATCCAATCAAGGCTGATACTATCCTAGGAATTATTAATACTATATATTTCTAAAATCTCTATAAAAACGATAAATTATTTTAACATAATATTTATTGTTTGTTGAAGCATGTATGCAGTTTGTTAGAGCCACACGAGGAGCGACATTTAAGAAGTGTTTTTGGATTATACGTGGTGCCACAAAAAAGGTCAAATGTTTTTTTTCTAGTCCGACATGTTTGAATATCGTTTAAAATTCTATATAATATAATATCTAGGTAATGACACGTGATAAACGCCATTTTCACCACATTGATTCCTGGCAGAATCGAAACTGCTCCATTTAGAGCAAAACGGATTGCACTTTCTTATTTCAGTTTTTAATTACCTATGGAGCTAATTTCCAGTTTCGCCGGAAATTATATTTTTCTCCTTTTAGGTTACTTGCGGCTAAACCCGAAGTTAGTGTCTTACGATAGATAATTAAAACCTTGAATGACTGGAACACTGCATTAATTTAAAGCATCAACAAGCTATAAAATTGCCATAAGTACCTAATAAAAATGTTGGTGATGAGAAGTGTAAATGACCTAAAACTAAGTAATGCGGGCAGGAATCTCCTCCACTTTGGGCTTCAATTGACGGCACCAAGGTGCTGTCAACCGAGGGCAAAAAGTTGCCATATTCCTCTTATCGAATCTGACTTTTTCGACTTCACGATCATTGTTCGAAGGATTCCTACTTTGATGAATCAGTAAATTTTCCCGCACATTTTCCTCTAAAACAATTTTGTTTATCCAAAACTCTAATTAGTCTTGACGAGCGTTTCCATTTGCTTATGAAAAAAATAATCACCCAAGCCATAAGCTGCAGATGACCTGATTTATCCCGGTTTTTCACCGAAATATATGAATATGTGGCTTTTACCTTGTAACTTATCGCACACATGAACAAAAATCTAAACTTTTAAGATCAGTCGACTCTTGGAAAAACGATTTTCCAAAACGTGAATAGCCTGGGCACTATATAATAACTATAACTTTACGTGCGGTACCAATCTGACTTTATTCATGCTTCGCTGCATCGTTACTTGACCAACGACATTTTTTTCTTTAAATTTTTTTGTTTTTAACGAAATCCTTCTTGTTCCGAGCGCGGAACAACCATATCTGATTCGCCCAATTGCAATAAAAATTACCAAGAATCGTGTCCATAAGAACCCGATCACACTCTGACATCTATAATATAATAATAATGGATTATCGAACGTGGTGACAAAGGAGTTGTCGTTTAGGATGGGTATAATTGAGTTTTTTATAATATTTAATATTACACAGGCTTATTTACATCTTAACAACCCAAAAATTGGTAGGTAATATGTACCTGTCCCAGATGTTAACATAACAAGGGAGCTTCTTGAGCCGTTCTGCACTGTAAAAATAAATTATGTAAATTTACTAGAAATATCGTAGGTCATTTAATGCCTACGATATTTATATTAAATTTACTTTTCATAATAATATTACAAAGTCAATGTAAGTTAAAAGTAATTGTGATATAGGGATTTCACAGTGTAAATTAATGTAATATTTCACAATAATTATTCCAGTCAAATTAATTTTTTTAATTGTAGATTTACAACACTATTACCAACATTTTACAGCAATAAACTGTAAATGAGAGTGTTATTTTACAACAAGATTATAATAGTTTTACTTGAAATTTACAGCGATGATATTGTAAAAATACTTAAGATTTCCAATTAAATTACGTTTTTTTTACTTAAATTTTTTTGTAATTTTACATTACATTCCATCTTTTAAATGTAAGTTGGCTATAAATTTACTAAAATAATTATGCAATTTTAAATAAAGTTACAGAGGGAATGAATATTTACTCTAAAATTCAGGTGGAATCACAACATTTTACGGGGATAAACAATAAACGGAAGGTAATTTTACAACTATATTACAATAGTTTTTCTTAAAGTTTACAACGAGAATTACAATAATACCTACTTACCATATTTATTTGTAATTACACTCCCTTTTTTAAGGTATTGATTATAAATAAAACACTTTGCTACATGTTTTTTTTTATTAGAACATTAAACGCGAAACAGATGTCAGCTATACTTATTGTTGATATCCCCCCCTAAAAAAGTCCTAATATCGCATTCCACTAGCTCCTTTAGTTTTCGAATTATAATACCAGTTTGAATTTTGACCCGTGATCTCGAGATGCCAATAAGTAAAACTCGAAAATGGAGTGATAACGAGCTTATTTCTAGTTTTCTTTGACGAGCAGTTAGTGTTTATTATTTTTCTGAAATACGAGGAAGCTAAATTTAAATTAAAAATAATAACACGTTTTTCTTGCATCTATTTCTATGACATAGAAAATCCTTATAATTATAAGGACGGACAAAGACTTTCTGTCATAGACACGGTGTTTGTGTACCTTTACCTTAATTTACTTTATTCGGTCTTCACCTTCCTCATAACAACGTCATCGTCTCTGGTGGTCGCCAGTATGTTCTTGTCAAAACTAGGGACTAACCATTAATTTACAGTTAAAGAAACCATGAGACGTTCGATCATTTGCACATAAAGGAAAGAAAATCTCCTACCTGCGTCTATCATCAGTCTTTTAAGCAGTTAAAGCATCGCAAAAATGTTGATGTTGATGTAAAGGCCTGTTACCCATGCCTAAAACGCAGACGTATTCACGCCAGTAAGTAAATAATACACGTTAAAAATATCTGGTTGTTTGGTATGACTGCCAATAACCTTTAATTTTTATGTTCAATGTACCTTCCATAACCCAATTTGATTATTTTTATTATACCTAGGATGGCCATGTAATCGAGCATTGGTCCTTCCGGCCAGATTTTATTTTATTTGGTTCATTGCTTTACTATTAAATAATACTATTGAGAGTACTTTTAAATTATGGTTTTCTCTTTTACGCTGTCTACATGCATACTAGAAATGATCTTTTTTACCTGCGTTTTTCTCTATATCCCCGGGCTATGTTCTAACTATTGTCTTGCTCCTAGTGGCTCTGCATATGATTTTTAATTATGGGAGAACGTGTTCTTACGTAAACATAGCCTTTGTTTAGACATTAACAGACGTGGGCCATCAAGACTGGCTTCCAAATATCCATAAGCGAAACATAGGCATGCACGAGACAGGGCCGTAACAGACAGCTGGTGCTTCTGTTGAAACATTTTAATTTTAATAGGTTATGTTCTTCTATTCTTTAAAATTAAACGCGAAATATAGGCATGCACGAGACAGGACCTAATACACAGAGGATGTTTCTTTTGAAAGATTTCTATTTTAGTAGATTATGTTTTTTCTTCTATTTTTCAAGTTGAATTCAATAATCATTACTCACTAGCCGTCAATATCGCTTTACTTATGGACTTTTATATAATGAGCTCATAATACCTTGGTTGTTATCTTTTTAGCGTAACATTGGTCCTTCGAGCCGTAAGTGACTCCGACATTTTCTTATTAAAATGACTTAATACAAATCAGCCTCGTAACAAATTAATATTGGGAACTATAACATTGTAATTTTATATGTATATTTAAGTACAAAGCTTAAAAAGCGAAATTTAAATTATTTATATACCTGGGCTGGGATATAGGCTGTTATATGTGTTATTTACTTTTTGTGCCTATTTTGTATTGCATTGTATACAAATGACGCAAATTAATTTTTAAATGTTGGATACCATATTTTCAATGCTCTTTTTGTAAGTTCTAATTTATTGTTTGTTGCACTGATTTTCAACTGTATATAACTGCTTTTTTGATCGCTTTTCTTTGCCTAGTACAGCTAAGTTATTTTGCTTTGTCTTTATACTTTTGACTAAAATTTGTGTCGACGTGTGTATATACAATGTTTACTACTTCTGTTTTAGTACTATCAGTTGTCTAGGCATAGTATGTAGAAAGCTTTGGATAATAAAATCATATTCGAGCTTGACTTTAAAATTTTCTCATTCGGGTCGGTCCGTATCTGTCCCGCTGAGCTGTGTGGTCCCAATGTAAACATTTACAATGGCTATATTCGACACTAATTGTGTAAACTACTCACGTTTGGTCAGAAATTTTATGGTTGCTTCTGTATTTTTTGGAAGAAATTTGGTTATGCGTATTTGTAGAGTTCCCTCGTTTGAGGGCCTTTTTTATTTAATGTTTTCGATAACAAAAATGGGTGGGGTTTCATGTTTAAATTTGAATATTTTGCCTCGAGTACTCGACTTAAAATATGGCTTCTATAATACAGGCCCAGATCTGGGATACAGGTACAATGTAATTCGGCGGTGTGTGAAATTTCGGAAGTTCGAATAAATAACTCTCTCCCGGTCTTCAAAAATCTGCTTTTAATAAAATTGTGTTTGCAAAAACGTAACGAATAGCGACGATCTCAAGTCGTCGTATAATAATTTGTAATAAAATATGAGTTTTGTCGGGACGATTTTTGGGAGATATTTAAAGAACGAACGGGCGGGGCAATGGTGCACCATGAGCGCGATGTTACTTATTGTTGTAAGACTTTTTCGAATATTCTTGGATTTCACTTTTTTCCGACACTTTTCGGATCGGTGCTTTGATTTCCTTACTTTGGTATGACAATTTTTATTTTGGTTGGCACCCGTTTGTTCGGAAAATAAGTATTTTTCTAAATCCATCCACAAAAACTAGGACTA
>MU181985.1:111828-164344 GCA_016904865.1 Pissodes strobi
TATAAATATTTAGCTATAGATAGTTACATGTCTAGAAATGTATGGACAATTGAAAAATTTATATTACAAAATTGATAAATACAGCATTTTCTACCGTCGTTACACACGGCCTAGTTCTCCGTAAGAATTATATTTAAATATTATTCAGGTCATAAATATAATGTTAAAATAGTTAACTAACAAACAATATCATTTGAAAAATAATTTAGTTTTTATGTTGTAAAAGTTCCATTTTTTATTAGGTGTCTCCGTATTTTTTTAAAAGTAGATAATATCACAATTTTTTGCGCATAAACAAATGCAGATACCTACTGTTATTAATACAGGATAAATACCGTATAATTACAACATTGCATTAAAAATAGATTCCTAAATTTACTAGTCAAAAATGATATAATTCAATAAAATTGTAATATTACATTATAAAACTACCTCGTATATTTGCAATTTTAATAGCGTACATTTGCAAGGTAGGTACTTGTACAAAAATCATGTAAAAATACATATTATGGATATACAATATAAACATCGTATAAGGATAAAATTGTATTAAAAATACAATCGACGTTACGAATGTAGTATATTTCATAAATTTACTAGTAAAAGTATGATATCATTTAATTAAACTATAACATTAGGCTATAAAATTACCTCTTTAGAGTTTTAATAGCGTACATTATTTGCGAAATACTTGGACAAAAATCATGTAAAAATACATATTATGAATACAATATAAAAATCGTATAAGTATAAAATTGTACTAAAAATATAATCGACGATACATGAAAATGTCGATTATATATTTAATACATTTACTAGCAAAGCACAATAAAACTATAATATTACGATATAAAATAATTTTCTATATTTAGGGCCGTTACTTGCAACTCCGATTAGTCACTTTAATCAGTGTCTTGAATGTGTCGGTATTGGTATTGACCTTAAGAAAAGTGTTATATTCAAAACACTAATCAATTTAGCAGTGACTAGTCGGAGTTCCAAGTAGTGGTCCATTAAAATGCGTGTTATTACTACAAGATTAAAATTGCATTAAAAAGGGTTCGACAGTAATAGAAAATGTGGAATATTTACTAGTTGAAAAATACGATATAATTCAATTAAACTGTAAGATTACAATATAAAGTTAGCTCTTATGTTATGGACTTTTATTTTTATTTGATAGCGAAAAATTCCTAATAACTGTAAAAAGTATTCAATATGGTTTTTTAATTTTCATTGACGTGGCTTGTTTTGAAAAATATTTCATCAGTACAACTTTCAACCGTTATTTCCATAATGTCAGTCCATTTTATTTGCTCTCCAGTACTTGTAGGTTTTACTGAGAGAGTTCTTAAAGGCTTGCGTTCCTAGGAAGCGCGACGGTGACGGGACGGAATGCGCGGACGTTGCCCTTATGGCTAACCAAATAAGTGTGTTCCTAAGAAGCGGAGCGTAACGGCGTCGGAACGGAACGTAAAATCCCGCCAGCGGAGTCACGCCAGCAGTCGGTCGGCAGGCAACTTCGACGGAACGGGACGACGGAAAGTTATTTGTTTTTTGTAGTGTATTGATAATGTCGGGCTTCACAGAAGAGAAAACTGAATTGCTCATTGCCTTGGTGCGACAATACCCAGTATTGTATAACTTACAGTACAAAAATTCTGAATCCAAAAGCTAGAGATCGAAAATTCTCACCGGTAGCATATGTACCTGAAAATATGAAAAAAATACATTTTATATCAAGGCATGATGTAGGTACAACTGTCCGGCGAAATATAAAAGTTCATAAATATTTTCTTGTGAATTATTTTTGGCACAAGTTATATTTTGATAGAGAATATCATCAATTAGCCATCAAAATCAAACCTAGAGCAATTCACCAAAAACCTATAATTATTAATTAATAACTAATAAATTGGCATAAGTGAAAAAAAAAATGTTGGTTCTCGAATATTTATAAAATTCGAAGAGTAAGGATCAGTGTACTTACCTTAAGGTTACACCAAAGAAAATGTTGTAGTAACATTTTCTTTGGTAACATTTTCTTTGGTGACACATAATTTTTCCTCTGGGGAAATTGATTTTGTCACTCGGTTATATGGCTGTTTCAAAATGTCTTGTCTTATATTCGATAAGATATACGAAAATAGTTTTTTAGAAACTCAAAAATACTCGCGAAATTTTTTCTCACTCTCGTATAAATATTTCTCAACTAACAGAGTATAATGACCCTCATGTGGCCGGTTTTTAAATATTATCATGTTCGACTTCACGTTGCCGAACACGGCTAGTCAGAAGCTCTTCCTCTATTTCATCTATTAAAAGTTGCAAAATTAAATTTTCGATATCCATTTCCTTGCGTCGGCGTGCGGACACTCTGCCCGCTAGGAATGCACTGTGACCAGGCGGGACGGCAGCGAAACGTGCGAAGGCACCGTCGTTTTCACGCTAAGCTTCCGTCCCGTCACCGTCACGTTTCCTAGGAACGCAAGCCTTAAATCTTTCGAAAGCCCTTTAAAGTCCAAGAAGTCTGTGAACTCGATAAAGTTGCGAAGGCACGAACATTTTAACCAGCATGTGAGATTCGAAGAAGCGTATGCTAATTTCTTCATATTTACATTATTCAAAACTTTAAATAGTAACACTGTAGCCCTAATACTGTTTTTATTCTGGCCACTACAGCTATCTGAGAATATGCATAGAAACTACTCTTATTCCTTGATTATCGTAACTTTGCAAGGCAGGTTGAAATTTCTGACACGTCTCTTTTAGGTGCACTGGTGTATACTGATCCCAACAGTAACAAAAACAGTCTTAAGTTGAAACATGTAAAATTAAAAAATGTAAGGCGTCTTTTGTAAAGCTCAGCACTCATTAGTTTTGGGCAAATAAATCATCTGCTGACGGTTAAAGGATGCACATAGAAACGTCGGATCATTAGCTGCCTTTAATTTGCATGTTTTAGTCATTAGATCTTAGTTTTTTTTGTTCTTGTTTCATGTTCTTCTGTTTAGCTTTAGTTTCAATATCTCCTGTTTTATACATCACACACAAAGCGCATTGGTCCTTTTTAGGGTGATGGAATGATGCCTTTTTGATCTGAAAACCTTTTGAGCAAAACTAAGCAACCCTCGCATGATCACCCTCTAACTGTATGGAGGATCGGCATCAGAATCGTGATCATACTCTTCAAAATTCATCCTCTCTTGCCGTTTTTTTTCTTCATAAGACTCTCACGGATTTGAGCCAGTGGCATTTTTTCTGATGACTGACTGTCTTGAGTGTCTATAAAGAAATGAGTGTCGCTTGTTGTACAGCATTATTTTCTTATACTTATTTTTAAAGAGGTATATCAACACAAAAGTATTGTGGTTTTAGTAGATATATCATCTTTTGTTTCCAAGTACCCTGATTACGTTCATTGAAAGGTACTCTTTCAACCAACACAGAAATTAATAATACCTAAATAAAATTTCAAATTGACGATTTAAATTTAACATCAAAAGTAAATATTTCTATTAGTGCATGCAATCATAAGGAAAATTCTTTCCCTCACAAAGTGACGTAACTCGAATTACTTCTATCTGTGAGAGTGAAAATATGGATTATTTGAGATACGACAAACGGTCAGCATTGAACTGCTCGAAAACAAATAACAGTCGACTTATGACACTTTGTGAAATGGAATAGAATTTTGGTATTATTTCAAAACTGCATTTTTGGAGATATACGTCATTTTGTAAGATCAACGACGATATGTTATTAATAAATTTAGCCAGATATGCATGTGCAGACCAAACTAAGTACTTACGTACTTAATTTCTGGTTGACTGGAATTTCGAATCTTCTACACGCTATTTGTATATTTAACGGTGCCGAGAGGAGTTTGTTATTTTCCAATTAATTTCGTGGATAATACGCGTTAGATTGTGCGGAACCCCGTGAAAATCGACAAGACGTGTTTAGCGATTATTTATGCCGGGGGCCGGGGCATCAATTTACCGGGGTCCATAAAATCCAACAAGCAAACCACACGAACGTGTAAAAACAGCCATAATCGTGAACAACTAACAACCGCCCGATAAATAATCAGGCCGGTTAATTTAAAACCGGTCCCGTCGGGCGACTGGTTCCTTCGCCGTGGTTCCGCGCCTTGTTTTCGACACTCCGGCGCTCTTTCTTGGTACCCGGCGATCGATAAACTATCTTCGATTCTCTCGACGTTTTGCCAAAATATTAATGCATTGTACCGTAAGTCTTATTTGCTGTCAATATTTACCCTGTTAGGACATAGCTGATAATTTATAACAGTGGGTTAGTGGTTAGTAATGTTGTTCTACCTTTACAATTCATTATACTTCTTGTCAATTTTATAATTGACGCATTCAATTAAATGGCTTACTTGATGGTGCAGTCAGAAGTATTATCCCATAGGCAATTGCAGCAATATTGAGGGTATGAATGGAAATATTTATGGTAATTTGTGGTAGCTAAAGTCGACTGTTTTGTGGTATATTATATATTACCCTAATTTAACGGTACACCTGCAAACTAGTAGGTAAATAAGATTTTGTTAAATTATGACGTATTTTTGGTACGTAATTATGTCAACTAACAATACGTCTTGTTACGTCTTGGGCAGGAGATCCAATAAATAGTACCTAAATAAGAAATGTGCAAAAGTCTTGCTATCACAATCTTTAAAAGGCTTAGCTTGAAGATGGTGTATCAGATTATTTTTTGTACATTTTTGATGACTCAACAGCTTTTCTTCCAGGTGGCAATTTGCACGATACAGGGGTCGAGAAAAACGTTAGCTTAAAATTGCGCAAATTATGGTAATTGTTCTTGTCAAAATTTGTTTAATTGGTCAATTAACTCTAAAATATTTATGTATTGTACTGTATATTTCGGACGATTTGTTTATGTTTCTGGATTAGTGCCTCCTGATTGCCCTTTTGGCACCACCAGTTTAAAACGCTGTAGCTTAAAAACTGTTTGTTGGATTTTGATGAGGATTCCGATTTTTAAAGCTCATTTTGCTGACTAGGTTGGGATTTGGAATCTTCGACAAAATGCATTACAACACAGTTTTATCTACAATGCCGAAACAGGGTTGTTGCAAAAATTCTGTTTCGGCATTGTGGATAAATAAAACTGTCTTGTAGTAGTTAATTTTGTTGAAGATTTTTTATAAATTGATTTATTCATCTGTTTTGTTTGAGAAATGAGAATTTGTTTTCAACGATTGATAAGCTATTGTGCGGTATATTGGGTGTGGCTTAAATTACCGTATATTTCGAAATTCGTTATGCTAAACGCGAAAAAATAAATGTTGATAAACTGGCAATCCAAGAACAACCAACAACATGAAAAATGTGTTTAGTAAGACCGGAATAAAAAAATACAGATAAATTTCAATTTCTGTTTTTAGAAAAAATTAATAGGTTGATTGGATAGGTACTGATGCTCTTTAATGTAATCTAAAGAATGTCTAATAAAAATCTATTTTTTTTAAAGTATACACAGTTCATGTCAGATTGTTCTTGATTTGTTACTTTATACAGTAATGCATAATATCCAAATAAAAATGATGCCGTTGGTTATGCCAAAGGAACACTCTAATCCAGAAACGGAAAAAAACAATTTCGAGATATTGAATTGACCAATTTTGAAATAAAGAGAAACATACAGCCAGCCAGTTTGAAAATAACGTTTATCAAAATTTGTGCAATTTATTTTTCTCGACCCGACCGATGTGAAAATGGCCATTTGAAAGAAAAACTATTGAGCCAACGAAAATTTTTAGAATCCGAAATGCTTAAAACATTTTCAAGTTTCTGCCTTTTAAGGATGGTGCTACCAAAATTTGACACACTTTTTGTTTACAAGTGTATCTACTGCCAAAGAGCACTTTTTTAAAAACTGACCAAAAACGTCTGGAGATATTAATATCACCTTATTAACCACTTATACCCAAAACGCGGAAAACCATTTATTGCCAAAATGGCACACACCCAAACTATATTTCTACACTACCCTGTACCTATAACATGAAAATTTTATTCCATCTGGATAATCAGCATGGTCGTGTAATCTAAATGAAATGTTGAACACTGGAATGCCAAGAAAATTGATTTTTAAAAAACTTACAACAAATTGACAATAATGCTAAAAATCTCCTGTAACCTTACTCCTTATTTTATCTCGAATGGTCCCTATTTAATGTTTACAAATATTGGAATTTGCCCCACAATGTGTCTAAACATGACTTGCTTTTTTCTTCCAGTGCGTAACATTCCAACTCCTCGTCGTCGACCCGAATTAAACTCGAGTCATTAATTCCTCGTTTGCAAAAACAAAAAGCGAGTTGCGTAAACAATTTTCACCTCTGCGAGCGCGAAACAAAAAAACGTTAAGTCGCGTTTAGCATATTTTGAACTTGGTCCAAGTTTAAGGTCGTAATTTATATCGGCCGTCGACGGCTGCGGTCGCGACTCCGGCTTATTGGAAATAAATCTTTGGGCATTAAGTGCCCGAATCTGCGGTCTGGCCTGTTTTGACTTTGCCTTTTATGGTCGGTTTTGTCATGGTACACCTTGTTAGTCGACAGGAATAGGCATGGTTGACAAATAACAGGAAACTCTAGTGTGAAATTTATGGGCATACTATATACATGTTAGCATACATCTTACCAAATTGTCCAAGAAATGGGTTGGAAATGGGGGCATAGTGGGGTGTTCACTCTGGTCACTCAACCTGTCACCCTTGTAATATCTTCTTTGGAGTATCCTTAAGAATTCTAAATTCAAAAATAGTTTTTTCCTAACTTTTTCCTAAAAATATGGCAATGAGAAAGCAAAATTTATTTTGAAATATTTCCTCAATTAAGGTCAGGAATAAAACAAGTATGAATATCTCCGGAAGAAAGACTTTCGATTTTTGAGATCTAAGAACCAAGTGTACTAAGCAAAATATATTAACATTGAGAACAATGTTCAATGATTTTTGTAAATGATGTGGTGCCGGGTACCTGATCTTCCTGGCGAACGTTATCTATCCACATTAATTACGGAAAGGGTGGAAGATCATCTGGATAATCTACCAATTACACCTGGATGAATAGAAGGACCAAGCAGATTTCCGGGTTAGAAGTCATTATTTGAAGACTGGCTGCCAATATCAAATAACCCAGCTATCATGCAGATGTTTCGAAATGTGATGTTTTCGTTAATTTTAAGTACAAAAAAAAACTGTAAATTATTCCTCGACCTTCTGGAAAATGTTACCTAACAACATTAATTACGGAAAACAATGAAAAAGTAATCCATTTGTTAATAGAGTGGCCTGCTAGCTTTCCTGCTTTGATCCCATTCAACTTTATCTTTTGAGGAGGGCCATTTGAGGGCTACTCGAAACATAAAGCAGAGATGTTTCAGAATCGGATTTTTTTGGTTATTAATGTTATGGCCTGCCAGATTTCCGGATTCAACTCCACTCGAAGATACAAACATCAGGCAGATGTTTTCAAATGTGATTTTTTGTCAGTTATGTCAAACTTTCCTGGAAACATGTCCTAATATGCTTGCTCTTCTGGTTTTGACACTGCTTGATTTTCTCTTATAGAGTCATTTCAATGCTAGCCTAAACCATTCCAGAACTTAATCTAGTTTTCAGTAGATTGCAGATTTGTCCCCACTTGACATTCTTTTCTAATGTCAGTTGACGGCTAACTCAAGCATGATGCAGATATTTTAGAATGTGAATATTTGGTTAATTTTAAGTAACACTTAAGCGACACTTCAATCTAATTACGGAAAGTGTGGAAAATCCTGGATGAAGAAGTCAATCCATTTGTACATTAGAATGACCTACTAGTTATGCAGTTTTAACGCCACTTGACTTTCTGTTATACGAGTATAATATGTTCATTTGAAAAGACAAAGATCATGCAGATATCAGTTTTAAAGACGTTCCTGCAGACATTACAAATAGCCACGGATTGAAACATGAACCGAATTATTAAATAAACGACAAAAAGTCATCTAAAGTCACTAAAATGTATATTATTTTTCAATTTTCTTATACAGAGTGAATAGATCTTATTAAAAATGGTCAAGTGTAAAGCGTCATTATTTTTTAAAATGGAAGAAAATTGTTTAGAATTAAATGATATTATGTCCAAGACACTTAAGAAAACATAAAAGGTGTAATTTTCAACTTTTCTGAACTTTTAAACACTTTTATTATAAGAAAAAATTTTAAAATAATTTGTTGCAAAGTTATACTGTATTGGCACGCATACAAATTATTTTTTCTACAGCCGCGCGCAAAATAACTAAATACTAAATTCAAATGAAATCGCAAAATCAACTAATGCCGTGGATCCTTATTTTGCGCTCTAGCGCGAACATGGAAAAGGAAATTCTCGCTTTTTCCGTCTAGTGTGCTGAATGGTCATGGAAACCGAATATAAATAAATGACAGTCGTGCGTTTATTATAGTTTGTTGCTGGCAACCCTGTTCTAAATATGCCCGAAGCCCGAACATAATATGTCAAAACTGACAGTCATTCGCAAATTTCAGAATAAGTATAGAGAAAAATGTGCATTTAATTTTAAAAAATGCGGCTGTAGAAAAAGTTCTGTGTGTTTTTCGAGCGCAAAGTAAGATTGCCGTTTTCGAAAGATTACTGCGCTCCGCTACGCGTCGCGCAGTAACATTCTTTCTCAAGCGGCAATCCGTTACTTTGCGCTCTAAATACACAAATAACTATTTTAGTGATTTTTGATCATAATTTTGCGTAAAATTGTGCAGTTGAAAAATAAGCATATTTTTGTTTTTTCTTAGGGGACTGTGATTTTGTATTTGGACATAACTTTTAATTGTTAATAAATAAAATTTTCTTTTATTTTGAAACATAAGGACGCTTTAGACTTATCATTTTTTCAATTTAAAGCTAAGCACCCTGTATATGAAAACTGAGAAATAATATTATTTTAAGTAATTGAATGATGAAAACAATCCATTTGGCACAATGTTCTACCACATTTTCGGTTTTGGGCTCTTTTCAATTTCTCTTACATGATCATTTGAATACTATCTTAACCATTATGAAGATTTACCATAATGGATTCCAACTATACTGCAACCTTCTGGAGAACAGTGTGGAAAATCAACTGGATGGAGGAGGCATTCTATTTGCCAATGAAATGGCTTGCCAGATTTCCGGATTTCATTCCACTTGACTGTCTATTATAGGGGGAAGTCTAACCCAACAAACTCAGTTCAAGTGTTCAAGGCTTGCGTTTTCCTTTGTTATTTACATTACCGGATGCGAAAATTTAATTTTTGGCTGCGGCGAGGGCATTTTAGAACGTTAACTGAAGATTAAAATAGTATTCAGAAGGCAGCTGACATTGCATCAAACATAACATGTTTTTAAATGGCTTGCTGATGTAGTATAACCAACCCGGGTCAGTTCAACACAGTTGAATGAGATAAGTAAAGTTGGGCTTTGTCTTTATTTTACCAATGACCATCAAAATAGATTTAAAAGAAAACCAATACCTACGTTGTGTTATTTTTATATCTTGCACAACTTTACTTACTCGAAATGCGTCCAACGGAGACAAAATTAGGGAAATTTAGGGGAAAGGTGCGCCATGTAAATTAAACCACAGATTCCTAATACACCTAATTTATTAGAGAAACGCCTGGAATTCACGAGGGCAAGGAGTACGGCAGAGAAACCCTCGATCTAAATTCCTAAACCGATTTATGCTGTATAACCTTTATTAGTAAAATAATTAATTAAATTACTGTCTCCCGTACCACAACTCGTAGTTCCACTCTTGTAACCATACATTCAATACTGAAGGGGTTGTTGCTAGTTAGCCAGATGCCGCTGGCGGGTACTGAGGTCCTGGAATACGGAGGCTACCCAGCCATTTAGTTGCAAATTTGGGCCAATATCTCTAGAATGATCATTACATTTATAACTAGGATATTCTCCCGCCAATGTAGGAAATGGTTAGTAGATTCATCAAGGCCCTTGCGTACACTTTCAGTCATACTAAAATTAAAATCCTAGCACGGAAAGACTGCAAATAATACATTTTCTGTTTTCATTTAAAGGAGTGCTGTTCACAACATAAAACGAGTACAAATTATGTTAATAACAATATTATAAATTTCATTTTACTGACCTGTAATACGCAATAAAAGAAAAACCATTCACAAAATAAACTGTTCACTACGCCGGCGCCAGTTTCCTGACTATCTATCCCCGTTGTCGAGCGATATGCTTTCGGATCTCCTTGAAAAAACCTCGCAAAACCCGACTTCAATTATTTATGACTTGTTTTTCTCTGTTTCTTTATTTATATCCATATATAGGGTGTCTCAAAATTGAATGTATCAGTCTAATTCAGTATCAGTATCTAATTAAATAATATTTTAAATAGGCGGGTTGCCTCACTGATAAAAACGTTGCTTGAATTGACGAAAGTGTAATGGTGGCATGTTTTCAAGAAAAAACCTGAATCGTTATCACCAACGACCATATTTTCAGTACATATATAAATGCTGAAATTGACAATTTCCCCAAACAAAAGTCAAGCAATACCTGTGTTAAAAAAACATATTGCATTTATTAGAAGGAAAAACAATGGTTATGGCACTAATCAAAGTTAATTGGCAATGAAAGTAATATAAATAATGTGAGTATAGCTGGGGTATGCCGGACAGAAGCGAGGAAATAAATACACTGTTCCTTGCTGATGCTTCAGGTGTCCACATTTCGGATTTAAAGAGGCATGGCGATGACGGTTGGAAGTTTTGTTCCGTTGGGGAGGGATATATTGCTGATTCGTGTAGTAATAAAAACTTCATTTCTAAAATGGTTTTACATGAAATTCGCATTAATATTTCTTCTAGTGATGCCGTCGAGACGAGAGATTCTCGTCTCTCGTAGAGGTATTGTCTCTCGAATGAAACCTCGAGACGAGACGAGAGAAAGATGCTCTCTCGTCGAGAATTTATCGTTTTTCTCTCGATCTCTCGAGCAAAAAATTGGCATAATAATAAAAAAAAGAAAACATGTTTATGATTTTTTCATAAATAAGTAATTTGGTGATACCACAGATCTATATAGATACGCAAAGCTATATAGATCTGTGGTGATACCTATTGTATTAAATTCGGAGTTAGCATACACATTTTCTACACTTATGGTCGGTTTCCCAATGTCGAGTTAACTCTTAATTCGCGAGTTATCCTCGATTTTTCTATAGAAAACCCGCGGGTTAAACCTCGTTATTGAGAAACTGGCCCTTAGGGTTTTTTAAATGGGATATTGTGATACCTTATTTGGAAGGTGTTATCGAATACCTTATGATGCCAAAATATTAGATTCATATAGCCCTCCAAAACGAAATGTCGCCATTATTTTTTTTTATTACATTTTTGCATTTTTGACATGCTCTAGAATCAAAAGGGTTTAACATGGGGAATAAAAAAAGGGTTTGTAAATATTATGCGATTGCTCTTAAAAGTGTAGGATCTAAGATCTAATAGGGCAAGATCTTATAGGATAGGATAAAATAAGATGAGGAATGTGCAAGTTGTTTTTTTTTATTTAAAACCATTTTGATTCTGTAGAATCTCAACAATGTAAATGTCTAAAACGTTGCCATTTTGTTTGAGATAATAATGAGAATAAGAACAAAATATTCTAGAATCTTACTTACTCGATAAGACCTTAAAAATAAAGTATCGCCTTCGCATTAAAAAAATTAAAGATTTTTTTCAATTTCATCAGTAAAAAAATCGTTTATGTAGTAATATTCCCTTTTTTCAAAATCTTAATTTTGGAAACATTTCCAACAACTTTTCTTTTACCTTTTTTATATTCTTTTTATTTAGATAGTATTGTAACCTGTATAAATTCTAATATATGATAGCGCTAATAAAAATAGTATTCTATTCTTTAATGCGCTTGCCCTAACAACCGTTTGGTGTAAAGTAGGCGGTTCTTAGAAATAAGAACAACAATAGTGATCTTGCCAATATGCTGTAATATAAAAATTGTAATTAGATTTAAATTCTATATAGTATATTTTCAAAAAGGGGTTCAAATTTAAATCGAAATTTAAATAATTTTTTCTAAGAACCAGAAGAATCCTATTTATCATACAGTTCACAATATAAATTGAGGAAGTTACATTTCCATAAATATGTGTTATTGAAAATGTCCCGCACACTTACTTACCTTTGTCTTACCTCTTTCTATAAAAAAATTGATATAACGCCAATCTTAAACAATTATTTTCATTTTAAAGGCACAAAAAGGATTATGTTCAAAAACAACCAAAATAAATAAATTAACAAAACCTAGTGTTGGTTGTACAGGGTGATTTTTTATAATGTTCACCCCCTTCAACTTTTTTGCGCCACTGTGTAGAACAAAATTTTGACTGGAAAGCTATAGCGTTTGAGAAGTAGTTTGTGCACAATACATATTTTTCTATATAGGGTGTTGCAGATTGCTTAAAAATACGTTGCTTTGAATTAAAAGAATGTTTTTACAGCATTTAAAAAAATAAGGGTACTATAAATTGTACACAATGAACACGTAGAAAGCTACAGCTTAAATAAATCTAAAATTTTTTTATTGTAAAATTTAAAGTATAAAAATAAAATTAAAAAATCTATTATTTAAATAATTTTAAATACATTTTCTCTTTTTTTTAAAGCTTTATCGGCCAGAGTAAGAATGTGTCAATAATCTGATTTATGCCTATTTTCAAGGTAATACGCCAAGAAATGCATAAAATATTAAACAAAAACGATTTTTAAAATTAACAAACACCCTGTGGATAAAGAACGGACCTATGTTAATATATACTTTTAATTCATAAAATAACCCAAGGAATAACCCCCTTTAACCCCGTATATTTTGTTATGTTTTATGTCTTTTTAAATTGAATATTTAGTAGTTACGAGAGGGTCGAGACGAGACGAGAGAAGGGTTCTCTCGAGCGAGAGAAAGCGTTCTCTCGGCGAGACGAGAGACATATTTTCTCTCGGCTGACGAGACGAGACGAGAGAAGGCCTATTCTCGTCTCGTCTCGACGGCAACACTAATGTCTTCTAATGACAAATATGAATTTTAACGTGATTCAATATGATAACGATACCCCAATTAAAAGTAGAGAAGCTAGTCATTCAAATAAGGTTTCACCAATTTCCTTTTTTAATTATTCAAATTGCAGAATATATCATATTAATAAAATTTATTAAATAGTTATCCAAAATTCTATTATTATTATAAATTACTTGTTTTTCCAAATAATTTTGGAATTATTATTATTATAGTTATTTTTTACTTTTTTACTTTATTGTCCTGGTCTCGAAAGTACTACTATCCTAGCTAGGAACGCATAGCGATCAGTTAACACGAAAGTTTACTTTCGTTACCGTTCGTATTGCTAGAGCACAGTCACCTTTAACCTGAAGTCGGCTGTGGCTAGAGCCACAAAATCCTCTTTTTTACAAAGTAGAAGAAAAGCATATTTTTAACCTGCTGATCAATGTATAGGGTTTTCTCGTACTTACCTATATTTGGTCACCTACCTACAGCGCTATTTTAAGGAATATTGAAAAATAGTTAATACAAAAGTTGTAGGTTTTTTCATTAAATATCAGCATATTTATAAGATCAAATAATAAACTACGCAAAAATGTCAACTTCTGTTTTTTTAATCGAGCGACCTGTATAGGTATCTATCTTTAAAATTAAGTGAGAACAATGATAAAAACGGTGCCATAAGATCAGGCATCGTTTTTTTTAACACATTAATGTTATAGAACGGTTCTTCTCATTTTTCTCAGGTATCAAACCTGGTGTAGGTATTTGGAATCAGTAACGAACGGACTATCAGATAAATAAACCATATAAATTGGGAGAATTTTATCGATCTATATTTATTACGCAAAATATAGAAAATCAGCTGGATGAAAAAGGTAATCCATTTGTTAATAGACTTGCTAGATTTCTGAGTTTCACCCCCACTTGAATTTTGAAAGATATGCCAATTTTTGGTTAATTTTAAGTGATAAATTCTGCAAGAATATTTATGGTTTAATATGCTTGGATTGACAATTTGATTTTACAGGGTAATGCAATTTTTCTTGTCTAAATTTTTTCTGGGAATAATAAAGTAATCAGATCAATGTATCTACATACAAGGCTTACTTTTTACTTTATTTAATAAAAAGCTTGCCTCTTAGAACTAGCTGATTTTTTTTTATCATTATCCATCCATTGCCAATCAAAAAGTTGTCTTGCTTTATTGCGAACCTTTCTGAACTCTTGCATTTTCTTCGCATCTCATGGCTTTTAAAAGTGATCTGGAAAAATGGTCCCTGAAATGTTTTCAAAACAATAGGAAGCCAATTTTTGTATTCTTATCAATGTATTGTTGTCATATTTAGCTTACGTTTTACTATCTCTACCTAAAGATATTTCTAACATTCGAGGCAACGTGCAAGATTGCATCGTACACATGTATACATCACCCTGTATTTCGAAAATGAAAAGCCCCTTAGGAGTTATGTTCACGAGGTGCTTTTTAAAATATAGGTACAGCTCTAAAACGGTTGGTTGAGAATACCTTAGTTTTAACTTTGATATCATCGCCTCAACAGCAAATTAAGTTGTATCAAAAACATGTGCAAAGTTTTTAATGACCATATTTTTAACTAGAACTTATTCTAATCCATCATCAAGTCCGTTTGGCTTTCAGTAAGCACGGTTCACGCTCATCCATTCGTGGTAATTGAAGAACACATTTCCTGAATACTTGTTTATGGGTCTATCAATGAACGAAAGGAAGCCGTGAGAACTGCACAAAAACCTCGAAAATGTCGTTACAAAGGCCGTGTACAGGTTGCTTGTAAGCGCACAAAAGCCCCGTAAAACTTATCCTTAATTCTCAAGCCCTTTTTAACCTGCGATCACCTTTTTTTCTTATTTCGTTATTTGGGCCCTTGTACTCCTACACCCTCTGTCAATACAATGAAAATCTAATTTCACATGCCTGCCTTCTATTGGGAATGGCTCAATATAGTTGCTAGATGGGCCAGGTAACTGACAAAATATTGATGGCTTCGAATTGACGAGGAAATCTTTTTTTTGTCTCTACTTTTTAGAAAGTGTCATCGACAGGAAATGACACGTAGTTTGCCTAGAAGAACAACATAAAAAATAGTTAGAAGGTGATATGCAAAGTGTTCTAGTCCTTCTCGTTGTCTAGTAATCTAGCAGAAAAATAAAGGAATAAAATCAATATGCGTCAATCGTTTATGTGAACTGTTTAAGTTGAACGAATAATGTTTTGACTCTGACTTAGACCTTTGACCAATAGAAATAATATTATTACACTGTTTTGCTTTGCGTAAAATACTTTTTTAAAATTAATTAAGTTGAAAGTAATTAAATAATAAGTAATCACTTTAAATACCATGTATAGGGAGGGTATACATAAATGGTTTTTAATCCAGATTGATTTATAACGTATAAAAACTTGTTGACTTCGTTTTAACATATAATAAGAATATTGAATAGCCAAATCGACTAAGTAAACACGTATCATATGCCTATAATATCATGGAAGTAATATATTTGCTCGACACCCCTATTTATGTTTAATCACCGAACAATATGACCTTTAACAACTGTAAATATGTATCTTGCGCCCCTATTCCAAAGTTACCCTAATAATCCGTACATCGTGTCTGCACGTCAACGAGAATATTTTTTCATAATGTTCAGGGTGTGTTGTATTGAATACATTTAAAATATATGCCTGGCCGCCTCACTATAGTGAGGAGGATTTCAAAATCTGGATTTATTCCGATATCCGGCAATGTCACTTTTTAAGCGCCGTTTAACCAAACATATTATATAACAATAGCCAATAACAGAGACGTTTTTAACACAATTATGTTTACCAACAGTTTTTCCGAGTGTTAGGTCACAATACGGAATAAAGAAATGTTAACAAGATTTTTTAATTGAAATAGCGAAGTTAGTAGCGACATATTAATAACAATTTCTAAATTGTTGCAATTCTATGATTGTTTTATCATTTTGTCATTAACCCTACAAATAGCTCTTGTCATTAGCGATTTTATCATATAGATGCCATCAGGTCTTTATGCAGATGACACTGCTATAGTATTTGCTGCAATTAATTGGATAAACGTGCATGCTTGGGTGGAGATCAGTCTAACATTGTTGTATTTTTTGAGACAACAATGCAGATCAATCAAAAAGGGTCACCTTTTTTAAAGTTTTGATCCACTTTCCGGATTTAATATTCACAGTTTAATAAGACTAAATCTGCGATCAATCAAGGCATAATCAAAGCATTTCTTTATTTATTTAACTAGCGTCGGATGTGTTGGATTTATTACGATCTTATACAGTTGGGGAAACATTTTTGCCTCTAAATATGGATTTATTGAAGCTTTCTAAAGTTTCTTTCCCTTGGGCATTCACTATTTATCAGGTATTTAATAAGCTTATCTTTGCTCTTAGAAAAGCTTCATAATGGTCTTAAAATAGTTTTCAAGCTTGTTTTAATCTGACCATTGGCGCTAATTTGATTTTATATTTGAATACCGGCTTAGTTGCCTAAGACAAACACAAAAATTAGAGTTAATGGCAAATACTTAATGCAAAAGTTTCCAAGCTAAATAGTGCCATATTTTTTTATGTTTGTAAAAAGCACGTGTATGTGTTTATTTCATGCAACAGGTTCATAGGATGCCTCGTTTGCGAGTACATTTTAATATGTAAAAGTGACATTTTGGTACACTACGTCATTAAGTCTTTTGATGACTGTATAGGGCTCTTCCCATACTGGCGTTAGCTTGGGAGATCTTCCTTCCTTCCTTTGCGGATTATATAACCAGGCTTTATCGTTTATCTGAAATCCCATAGAGTTAGCTTGGAGATCATATCGAGCCTTCATCCGGTCACTGGCGAGACGTTCAAACGGTAGTCCTACATCATTCTGTTGACTTGTGGCATAGGTTGAGCACTGCCGACACCACGATTTCACATCTTGGTAGTACTTGACCCAGTAAAATCTGTCGCGGATCTTGTCAATCGTTTTGTTCACTCCGAGATGAGCGCTAGGCTTTCCATTATGAACTTCTTCCAGAAGTTCCGATATCTTCCTCCTTGGTACCACTAACTTTGTCTTCACTACTTTTTCATCGGCGCTTTCCCAGGCTCGTTTAAAAAGTCCATTTTCCACTACCAGGAAGTCCCACTGACCCATAGAGTTTTAAAAGTAAATCCTTTAGTTGAAATCTCTCTCCAACTTGGTCTTAGTTGATGCTTAGCTTTTAGCAGTAGTGCTATTTCACTATTTCAAGCTGATCCTTCCTTAGTTGCTCTGTGGTTCACTGCTGATCAACTTTAAACTTGATTTGCCTAATGGGAGTGATTGCTTCCCGTTGGTCTATTCTTTGACAATGTTTATAATTATCCTCGCATGACCTTGTGGATAAAGCATCTGTATTATGATGCCATCTTTCTTTCATGTGCTTAGCCTTAAAAGTATATTGTTTTAACTCTTCCTGACTTGACTTTGAACTGCTAATGTCTCTGGATGGAGATGTAGACCGTAGTTGTACTCGACAGTCTCTCTTGAAATACCCAGTCCTGCCACACTGATTTGAAATATTTCGGTTACGTGGCCTATCTTCTAGTGGCTCCCGGAATCTTTGTACTTGACAGTCCCTTTTGAAATATCCAGTCCTGGCACATCTATAGCAGTGTTTTATAGCATTTCGGTTACATATTCTAACTTCTAGTGGCTCCCGGAATCTCTGTACTCGACAGTCCCTTTTGAAATGTCCAGTCTTGCCACATCTATAGCACTGATTTATAGCATTTCGGTTACATGACCCAACTTCTAGTGGCTCCCGGAATCTCCCCGTGGTCTGAAGAACTTCGGTTAATTTCTTCAAAATACCGCTCATCTCAGTTAGTTCACAACTGTTCGCCAGCTTTTCTTCCTGGATGGATACGCCCCTGATTGTTAGCTTAGAGATGTTACTCGATTTATAGGGCTCTACCCAAAACTTCAAGGCTGTTATCTTTAGCTAGACGTAACATCTTCTGAGTTTCTGAATTTCTGATATCATCCACAAAATACTGAGAAGCAAGTTCAATGAATCTGCCTCAAATTCTTGCAAGTTTTCACCAGATTTCTGATGTCGAGACTTTACTTGTGCCTGATAGAGTTGTCTTCTATGTTGGTCGCCAAATAGTTTCTCCAGGGCAGCTACAAGTATGTCATATTTCCCCTATTGGCTGATAGGAATGGTCTGGTGTAGTTCGAGGGCAGATCCACGAAGCCCTACCACTAGTGGCCTAGCTATTTCTTCGTAATTCCAACCGTTGGCAATAGCAGCGGCTTCAAATTATCGTTTGTACATTGTTCAAGATGCTTGACCGTCATAGGTTGGAGGTTTGATATGCTGTCCTGTGGCGAATACACTGTCGGTGAATCTTTGATTTTTTAGTCTGGTAACTTCTGCTTGTAGATTTCTCATTTCTTTCTTTACGTTTCCTACTTCTTTTTGTACATTTCCATCTTCATTTTGTACATTTCCAACTTCTTTTTGTACAGTTCCAACTTCTTTTTTGTTTACTTCTTTTTCAAATATCTCATTTTGTCCGTCGAATATTTTCTGTAATTTCCCTTGCTCGCCTACATTTACATCCAGCATCCATTTCTAAAGCTGATCCTAATCTATTTGCCTTTTATCTTCTTGATCTTGTAAAATTTCCTGAAGCCGGTTCTGTTCTGCTTCCCTTCTACGTTCATCCTCCGTCCGTTCCGCTTGCTTTTTTTCTTTTTGATCTTGTAAAATTTTCGATCCTGTTCTGTTTGCCTCTCAGTATTTAGATTTTCCATGAAATCGGCCAACATTTTATTTATTTGGTCCATTTCTGCCCTTTGTTGCCTTGTATTGACCATATAATGTTAGAAAATGTTCTCAGAATCCACCAGTCAAAACGGCCTCGTTAACGTACTTGTACCTACCTTCTTCTCTCCTCGAAGAACACTTCACAAGTTCTGTTTCTTCACAATCCGACTTCTGACAAAAAATGTTACGTTTTTTCCGTGGTTTCTGACGAAATCACAACTTTTACTATTTTAAACTAATACTCTCTTTATTCTTTATCACTCTATACAATTAAACACACTAAACTACTCTTATAACTTTACAGCTATTAGATCTTTACAATTCAGAACTCAATGAGTAACTAACTCAACATGCGTTCTTCCTGGCTTTTATGTACGATCTTAAAATCCATCGCGATTACCCCGGACGAAGCGAGGCATCTCCATATTATTCTCGACCAGACATCGGGAGAATTCCATAGTTCCTGAATCTTCGCGGCCGGCGTTTGAGTTCTGTAGGGTAGCACAAAAACATTCGGATGGATGCTAGCCGTGACAATACATAATTTCGCGTTTCTTCATGCATTTATACATCGATTTCGATTTCAAGTCGGAATTATAATAATATTGTAAACAAACACTTTTTACTAACGCCAAGTCCTAGGTGAGCGATTTACAGTCGACGCGAACGCGAAGCGCTGGGGATGCCGTACGAAAAGTTAATATAGTCGCACGGCATCGCCACTGATTCGCGTTCGCGTTCGCTGCAAATCGCTCACGTAGGACCGGGCGTAACACGTTTTGTTTTATTTCGTCTATATTATTACTGCCACTAATATTTTCACCTTACGAGTACAAGTACAGTCTTCCTAATTACATAACATATATTTATCTCTGTTACATAACTTTATGACTCCCTCTGCCGCCGCGCGCCACTCCCCTTGCAGGGTTTTCACGTCCTCGCCTATTCCAGAGTTATACGTCGCCTATAAAATTTGCTCATTACAATATCGAATCCTTTCACATATTATAAGTGTCCATAAAAAATATGCTATTCTGCATAATTCGATTGTTTTACGAAATTGTTAATATCTCATTTGTTCTTTCACGCCATGATTCATAATTTCAATTTTTCTTTCAAAAGTTTGAAATTTTGTTGTATGTTGTTCATTATTCATAATTATTACGACTTTTTAACGAAATTATTAGTGAAAATTATCTATAATTTTGAAATTTCTTGTTAAATTATGGATTTTTCGTGGAAAAGTTCGAAATTATGGATAGACCATCGCTGTGGTTCTTCTAGGCTTTCCGTTTAATACACAGCAATACGCACTAACCCACAAACAATTATTATTTCAAAAGAGATTCAAAATAAAAAAGCAGTACAAAAAAAAAACAAAGAAAAATATGTCGAATAAATAAATCAAACGCATACATTATACTCAGATTAGGTAATCATGTGTCGACATGAGGCATATTACATAATTATTATGAAAAAGGTAACACTAGGAAAATGCATAACTTACAGGTTTAAAAGCTTAAACAAATTTCCAATATCAAATTCAAGAAAATTTGATTTTCAGTTACTTAACATTTGAATCAACTTTACATAGTTTTTTCTAAATATACTTGGATTACTTATTAAAGGTTTGCCCATACATTATAAGTTTGCTGCATGCATATAACTTTAGAATTAAATGAAAAAAGAAAAATAATACAACACACAGTACCTACCGCATTTTTCAGTGGTGTCAGATATAATATTTTTTGAAAACACCTCGTTCGCGTTGTTAGCACTTGCAAGGTAGGTATTTCCAGTTTGACGGCACAAAAAGTATATCAATCAATCTATATATTTATTTTAAATGATTCCAAACAGTCGAAATTAAAAATAACACACGCTCAAATAGATGTCAAGATAACGCAAAATAACATCGCCTATGACATCAGCTTTTGACAGCCTATTTGCACATTAATCTCAATCCAAACAAACTTAGGTACTCGAAAATTGTTTTTAGATTTATATGGATTCTTAATTAATATTTTCACGTCTTTTTTACTTAATTCCATTATTTTTTTGCTGAATACTCGACAACTTTTGAGTTCGAAGATAAAAAGGAGTCGTAGAGCGTATGTCTTTAAAGTCGTGTTGGTGTCCGTTGTTATTTTCTGTGGCCATTATCTGTGTGATCATCTTGAAATTTGGATAGCTTAGGTTACTGATGGAACACAAATTCATTCAGTCGGTAAAATTTCAGATTTACCATAGACACATGAATATGGGTGAATTGTTCGAAACAATTACCGGTTCGTTAGAGAGCAAATCCAATATGATATTTCGAGATATTCTTAATCAATACCTTTAATCCAGTTTGTTCAATCAATTTCGATTGAAAATCGAGGTCCTGTCAGCTGGTCGGCATGGTGTCATAACATGAGACTCCTTGATTTATTTTTCAGGGGTTAATTAAGTCGTTTATACTGCAGCCAAATAAACTGGAACACTTAAAAATAAAATCAAAGTACTTCTGACAGTCATAATAAATGCCTGATGCACCAGAAAATTTCTGTTGTCATAATAATAATAATAATAATAATAATAATAATTTGTGTTTATGTTTTTATTACTCAATACTCAGTAAAAGTTATTAAAATAAGTCCCTCATTAAAATTTGTATTGAATTTGGGAATAACTCGACCTTGGATTACAGTAGGCATAACAAGACATAATATATTATTTCAAAATGTGTGGTTTTGCGATATTTTGTATACCTGATTATATGTATTTTTATCTTGATTTTTATTAAACTACATTTTTATACACTGTACGTCTTTCAAGATAGAGCATGTTTAAATAGAGCTGGAACACCTTGTATAGTATATTTTAGTATTCATGCTAAAATATGCAATACCAATAACCCATAAGAATATTAGTCGCCCAAAAATAGACGGCGGCTTACCGCCCTGTTGTGTGTATACGATTCAGATATGGAAAGCATTAAAACGGATCCGTCTCCAGCTTTTATAGCTTTACTATAACTGTCTTAAATAAATAAATTTCCCGAGTCATCCAGTCTATTTTAATTCGAAGAAGTACGTTCTCTGGAATGTAGAAAAACTGGATTGAAACTTTCTAGTCGTATTTATTAAACGGAGCATAAAATAACACGTTAAAAATCACATTCTTAGACGGTCTTGCTTATACGAATTACTAATTCATAAACATAGATTTCTGCCGCCGAGGAATGACCCTGAAGCTTGGAGGTTCCTAATTTTTAACAGATTTGAAATGAAATATTTATTTCAACCTGTAGGTAATACTCGAGATAATAGGTATGTATGTAGATTTCTCAAGAAAGTCGAAATTATGAATAATTACGAGAGAAAACGAAGTTAGGAGTTTCATGAAAAATGTCAGAATTATGGATAATTTCGTTAAGAAACTGGTAATTATATCTATACCTTCGAGTTAAAGCTCGTTACTATGGATAATTTCGTAAAAGATTAAAATTAAGGATATCGAGAGAAAACGCGATATTATTATATAAATTGCAACATGGCTTTCTACTATTCGGTATGCAATATCTCGGCTCCAGGTGTCGAGTTGTGAGCGCCACCAGTTCTGCCAGCTAAACTGGAAAAGCTCTGCTAGTGTTATGCGGGGTTGTTAGGCACGTTTTACTAAACATGAAAACACAGCCTTAATTTACGGATTGATATATTGGCTTCTTGTTTTTTTTTAATACAATGAAACTTCATGAAGAGGGAAAAAAGGACTGACCACAAAAAAAAACTATTAAGTAATTAAATCAGGGGGTACAAATTGATGATTGAACTGAGACCAATTCTGTTGGTAAACTCGGTACTGTATGCCTTACACCTAAAGCTTCTGAACTACTATCCGAAGTGATCACTTTGGTTCACTTAAAATTAATACAGATATGTATGTTTATATTTGAAACGTATGAATTAGTAAGAGCATCAATAATAAAAGCAATAATAACAATATTATCAATCAATAATAAAAGTAATAATAATTATATCTATCGGCAAAAAAAGAGCTATGTTAAAGCTCGGCCAACAGTAATAAGATAATAAAACAATAATGGGAACGATACCACGTTAGACCGGTCCGAAGGTCGTCGAACGTTGAAAATCTAGTGGAGACCCCGTTGCAAAGGGTAAACTCCTACCGAAGGATGTACCATGCCGGCTGCAAGCTCAGCAGTAACTGTAGGCGTTCACTGGCGTACTTGGCCTAAGACTGGAAGTCTTTGGTCCAAAAGTGAAAGTCCCCTGCCCAAAGGTGAAAGTCCTCAGTCCTCTGCCCGAGAGTGAAACCCTCTCTAAAGTTGGAGAGTTGCTTGGAGGATCAACTGCCTCAGTCTAATAAGGTAAGCTGGGAAAGCCTCTCGTGTAGTTTTAAAGTTCCGATAAATCGGTTGTGGGAACCACAAATTAGTGACTCAACTCGACATCCCCAAGAAGAGTAGTATAAAAAGAAATACAAAAAAATAGTTGAACCACCACTACATTTAGCAGGCACTTCCTATTCTCCCAGTAGGAATTCCTAAAAGGCCGAGATCATCGCTTTTAATCAATTTGCATTTGCAACTTACAAGGAATTTAGAGGGAAAAAGTCAGTTAAGAAAAAATCGTAGTGCGAAGAGCAATTATCACAATAAAGAAATAGTGGATACAAAATACGAAGAATACTTCTAAGATAATAAACGAGAACTAAGCATCGTAAAACAACTGCGGAAGCAACAACTAATAAGCTAAAATTAATTTTTTCAATAAATGATAAGAAATATTCCTAAAAGAAACAATAAACCCTTAAAGATTCGAATAGACAGCAACAATTAAGGAAACATAGCCCATTACTAATATTCAAGGCTACCAATCGAATATTACAAAACTTATATCATGCCACTTGAAAAGATAAATGTAGAAATCTCAAATATCAAAGTCCACAACTGTCGGTGAGAAGGTGGAAAACAAAATATAACCTCAAAATCTACCAAAACATAAGAAAGGAAAACAAACATTGACGGTTGAGAGAAAATTAAAGAATAATAAGGGAACACCGGAAAATGGATAAGCCCTAAATCCCTAGAGCACTATGAGAAGAAACAATAATAAGCAATCTATGCAGAAATCAACAAGTCTTAGAAGAAAATAAGCAAAAGGTACTAGTTTTTTACTATTAAAGAGAAAGAAAAATGTAATAACTAACAATAATTATTCTCGAATTAATAGGTAAATAAGGAAACAGCAGCAGTATCTCAAACCATATCAATGACGCCAAGAAGGTAAGGCCATATCAGCCCGAGATTACAACGGAAATATTCAAACCGAAAGTAGTATAGAAATTTAAACGATCTAACGAGGATCAAAGGTAAGTTATTAACTCAGTTTTCAAATACAGAACTATAAGTAAACATAATCATTGTAATGTAAATAAGCAAAGTTAAACTAATATCACAATTATTTTAGTCGTTCGATGAAACATAAACAAGCCAATAGATTATCCACACTTAAATAAACGCAGTCACAAAGAGCTGGAGGGCAACATAAGAAAAAGGACGATCAGAATAGACACTCACTGCAACAACAGTGTTATAAAAGCTAATACGTATTATGTATTAATAATCGTATGTATAATTAATTAACATTAATAAATGCTGTAACGGGAATTCCACTAAACTTATTAACAACAAATCAAATAAATACATTTATAATTGATTAACCGAAGACGTTAATTAATATTCAGTAATTTATACCACAAAATATAGAATCTTTTGCTGCTAAATACAGCATATAAAATAAAGTTTATAATCTATTATAGTGGCAAAATCAAACTGTTACTACAAATTTGAGAAAAACGTCGAAATTATTTTCGAGATAAACATGGCGTGAAAAATGTCTATTATGAATAGTTTCATGAAAACCTCGAATTCATGTATAATTTCGAGGATAAATTATAATGGATATCCATTTCGACAAAATAATTGAAATTATTACGGATAATTTCGAAAAAAAATGCAAGATCAATTTCGTTAAAAAGGTCGAAATTATGAATAATTTCTTGAGTGTTGAAATTAAAATTCGGTAAAGAACTAGAAATTATCCAATTTCAAGAAAATCGTTGTAATCGTAGACAATTTTGGGAATAAGTCGAAATTATGTGTAATTTCTACGGCATGTTACGAATAATTACATTAAAAAATATATTATAGTACAAAGTCAAAATGCTCGAAACCATATGCAATTTCGTGAAAGTACGTACGTACTATTTCGAGAGTTCGAAATTAAGAATAATTTCGAGAAGTATAGGTAAAGTCGAAATTATGGATAAGAAAAAAAAAACGAAATTTGGAATAGTTTCGTGAAACTACGAATTTCATTATAGATTTCATCTACTTATATAATATGTGTACCCTAAAGTCTATAGTTACATGCTATTAGACTAATGTATAAATATTATTTTTACTTAATTTTATGAATAGGCAAGTAGAAATGTCTGAATCTTCGATTGTTTATTTCAATCAGAATAAATAAATATACAAATCTTGCAAAGTAATTGTTTTTGTACTCTGTTTGTTATCCGCTTCGTACAAAAAGTTTTTAATTTTACAACTAGTAGCAGAAATAGCCGTTGTCAGCGTACACAGTTATTAATAATAATCACTTTTGTCAATTTTAAAATTAGATACGCGTTTACGACCATTCTCAGCCGAAAGCCGTCTACTCGCTAGTTTTTCGAATTCCTTATTAAGATATGCAAATTTTAATGGAAATAAACGTGAATTCGAATTTGATTTATAGAATTCCCTAAAAATAACGCCAGGGACCACCAATAGAGGAGCTATTAAAAAAGTACTTAAATTCCTTTGTTCTTTGGTTTATATTGGTTTTATATTGTTTAGGAATCGGTCCATCCACAGTCTCTTTTACGACTTTTGGCAATGGTTCAACCAGCATACCGTCGAGTCACTTTAGAATATTTTTATCAGTTGTTTGTGCTACATACAATATGCGTGAATTTTATTAACCTCTTAGGCGATGATATGTTAAGGACGTTTAGCTTAGGTTTAGCAGATACGTTAACGTTAAATTGAACCGATATCCGTCTAAAATAATGTCAACTATATCAATGCAAAGCGGACATCCAAGCCATAAGAAATACAAACTCATGTCGTGTAGAGAAAGTGGGGAATTTATTCCAGGGCGCAGGGAGCTTAAGAAACCTTTTTTCTGAATTTATTTGATGAGATATAATAAATTGAATCATAAAGGAACGTATAGTATTTTTTATATGTGATTTTTTTTATTACGAATTTTGACACTATCCTGATATATAATTTTTATTTGATTTTAGGTGTTGGTGATACGATCTCGACGCGCGTTTCGTTAATCATGTTAGCATCATCAGGAGTTGATTAAAACTATTAATCTTCTTAATCATTTTCTGATTATGCTAACGTGGCTAGCGAAACGTGTGTCGAGTGCAAAAATTCTGTTTCGGTGTCGTGTATAAAACTGTGTTGTAAACCTCATGTTCTAGCATATACATTGTTCAAACCTGATGTCTATGTGTATAAATAAAAATATTTATTTTTAACTATACCATAATGTAGGAATAATTCAAGCGTGTTCACCGCGAACTATAATTTCCTAGAAAAAAGCAATCGCCGAATAAATAACACGGCTCATTTATAAACAATAAGACATTTAAATGTTTTGAAATGTAACACTTGTGCGGTTTTACTAATTAATATTCGCTTGGTTAATTTATGACGGTGGCAATTTGTTAAGCCAGTGGAGTGCTATTAAGAATGACGTATGTCATGTATGCCAGTCAAGGGTGAGATAGCCAATCAAAAAAGTGATCAAAAACATAACAAAGAGTGCTGGCTTGAATGTCAGCTAATAAGGGAATATGACCGTTACTTTCTCTATAATGAGTCGCCAATACCCATTAAAAACTTCCAACTCTAAACAGATTTAAAAATGAATTTTTAAATATTCTCGTAACCAACTGTTCTTATTCAATATTATTAATGACTACAATTTACTGCCAGGCTTTTTAAATGCCAGGTAACACTAAGCACTATCTGAGAAACTTTGTCATAGGAATAAGAACATTTTATTGTTCGACGACAAGTGGCAGTTATAGCTATATAAAGTGTGGCAAGTATAACTGGAACAGCGGAAAGAATGCGGACAAAAAATTGGCGATGTTGTCGAGTAACTTTAATATTTTTCGAGAATTAATATTGATACCTATTATTTAGATACACGCATAATTTAATATACTCATTAACTCATTGAAAATAACTGGAAACTGAAACTTTACTATTACTTCAACTTTAATTCATAATCTATTTTACGCATTATCAATTTAAATAAACTTGCGACATTTATATCTATTTGCCCGATACATCCGGCAACAGGTGCGTCAAGTTGCCATCGTCCTCGTGACAAAGTGCATCAAGGCGATTGGCTGCAAGCTATTTTTCCTCTCTTCGCTCCTCAAACGTCGCTGTTCAAAATAAGTTTGCCACACTTTACAGGGTATTTCCAAAATACCATATAAATTTGTGCACAAAAACTGTTTCTGGCTTAAATCCCGAAATCCCTTTATATTGATCTTATTCAAACTTTAAGTTACGCATTCCTGTTCAGATAAGTTTTATATATCTTTACTAGTGGCGTACGTAGAGATATCATCAGCAATATTTTCCTGAAAAAATCCGTTCTATTCGATTATTTTTTCTTAAACACAAGAATGAAATTTTTTCTTAATTATTTATTATTGATTAGATTAAAATATGACGAAATTCCTCTCTTGTAATTCTTTGATACTGACGCTCGCATTGACCAATTACAAGAAAATATTTTGATAGTCTTATTGTACGTTCTCATGTACGCTACTGATTGCAATTTCATAGGAATTCAATTTGCTTAAATAATATCAACAAATTAATGGGAAATTCCTTAAGCAGTGTTATTATAAAAAGTTCTAGGTTTTATTTATGTGCTTTTCTTTTTAAAATACATGAGTGGTCAGGATTTTATGGTAAGGATAGTATATCTAATCTACGCACGTCACTAATAACTAACTACACCAAACTGGAGGCTGATTTATCGGATGGTAACTTATAGAAATTCGAATTTAATCCTTCGAAGCAATTTTGAGATTTTGCCGAACAAGTTTTTTGACATACTAAGTGGATTAAAAACTAAACCATTTTAGACATGCTTTTATGTTTTTTTTTTTAAGAAAATATGGCCAGAAAAATTAATGTTTCATGACACTATTTTGGCAAAGTAAAATATCTATCAATGTATTATGTATTGAGGATTCTTAGTAGAGTGCTACTTATAACTTATTTTGACTTCTGTGGGCACCTCGGGGTTACAAGCTGAAATTTTCACAGAATGATGGCTTTATTATATTAATTCAAAATCCGAAGGTAATAAGAAATCATAACGGGCAAAAGGGCAGTATACCTAAAAATCGAGATTATTATATGAACGTATAGGATATTAAATTATGAATGTTTTCATATATAATTCATCTACATTTTTGTACGAATTATATTTTTTATCATTGCTTGAAATATGCAGATTACATTGGTCCTTATGGCAAAATAAATCAAAAAATTGAAATATCTCGCTTCGAACCTGGGCAAAATCTGATTGAAATATACTCATTTTTGTATTCACCTCGCATTCTATCTGAAATGAAGGCTCAAATCAAAAAATTTTTTTCTTGCAAAAAGTTTGCCTTAAGTACTGTTTGCCAAATGAAAGAACCCGGACGAAAAGAATGCGGGCAAAAAATGTCTTCGCATATTTAGATGCTGCCACATTTTTTTCCCAATAATCCTAATTTATTTTCTGTCTAGTTTCCTATAGTGAATTTACATATTTAAATTTCCTACTTGAATACTTAATTTTGTTATTTTCCTTAATACTACTGTCTTCTATTATTTACTATTTTATTTACACAGGGAAATACGGAATATGGAATACTATAATATTTGTAATATTTATATTTTATTCGCCTTCAAGCTATTTAAAATACGCGACAATAGGCAACAGTGCGACGTTTACTTGGTTTTTAGCGGGAGGCAGTTTCGTGATTGGTCGCAGGATATATTAAATACACTTTGACCCTAGACCAACACCTAATTTTTTTCACATATTTTAAAATTTCGGCAGCGACTTGCTTTAGCCATTGGCGTGGAAATTGCCGATGCCGGACTGTGTGGTTATTTATATTATTTGGTTTGTACGGTCTGGTGATATATAGGTTTTGTCGATTTTGCAAATTCTCTTTTTTCACTAGAAAGGGGGTGTCCTATAGAGTAGTTTAAGCCAAAAAAGTCGGAAGATCCGCTTTTTGACACAAATTTTCAGCACCACTTCACAAAAGCACTAGAAATATAGACAAAACACATCTCAACATCAATTGTCGGGTGAAAATATTAACTAGGATACATTTGCGTCGAACGAGAGACCTCCGTTTTGTTCCGGTCCTAATTTAAAGCGACTCATAGCCCCATTAGACAAAATTAAATTTTACTTGTAAATATCCATCCTCCTTTTTACTGTCAACTGTCACAATAGCCAAAACAAAAATTTTTAAGAAGGCACACTGTTGCCAGACGTTTACTGTAGTTTCGTTAGCAAAATTCATTATAAAAATGGTGCGCTATAAGCGCAGCTTATTTACTACCAGCTAGTCATCTTGCGGCGGCATCCTTTGATTTGGGAAAGTCAATAACCAAGTTTTGCAAATTTTAGAAGAGGGTCATGACTTAATATGGTTTTAAACACCTGGGCATCTGAATAAAACTTTTGACAGTTCGTTTAATTTAAAATATGCTTTTTATACTACCGTGCGTAAAGTACTCACTTTACGCACTCTCTAAGATTCGTAAAATAGGCTTTTATAATGTGCAGTGTAAAATAAGTTATTTTACGCACTAGTGCGTAAAGTAATTTAATAATATTTTTGTTTTTTCATATATTTTTCGGTAGTAGAAAAAATTTTGTATGCTACTCATGTGTAAAGTACACTTTTTTATTCGATTTCAATTAATTTTTTTTATCAATATTCCCATTCATAAAAAAAGATTCACTTTACACACTTGTTGCATAAATAACTATTTTATCGTCAAAATCCGTTTAAAAATGATTTTAAAACGCACAATAATTGTACAAAAATCCGAAATTTCCGAACCTCTCAGGGCGATAGCCGAGGCTTCGGACGAATTTGTCATGTATTTTGAAGCGAAAATTTATTTTAAATTCATTTGTGGAACTGAACCGCTCAGAGCACAGCTCGGAGCACAGTGCCCGACATACCACCTTTCCGAAGATGTTGTTTGACACGGTTCTTGAATATTTAGTTAGGGGAACAGATGTCCTGGGAGGATATTCGCATGTAACAGGCAAGATGTCCATTCGGCAATGTCGATCGTTTCTTTATATGTGACGTGCACGATAGCATTTAGTCAGATGTCGTGACTGTTACATAAAATCAACAAATAAGTCTTCAATTATTTTAACACTTCATGCATGGCCCTCCGCTCGCTTCGCTCGCTACGGGGGCTGAACAAACAGAAACTAACCAAGTGCTAACCAAAACTAACCCAAAATATGAAAAAAAAATTGGGTTAGTTTTGGTTAGCACCTGGTTAGTTTCTATTTGTTGCGCCCCCGTATAGAGAGCAAAACGAGCGGAGGGCCATGCATGAAGTGCTTAAATAATTGAAGACTTATTTGTTGATTCTATGTAACAGTCACGACATACGACTAAATGCTATCGTGCACGCCTCATATGAAGAAACGTTCGGCATAGTCGAATGGACATCTTGCTTGTTACATCCGAATATGCGGCGATGTTTTAGGTGTTTCCAGTTGTACGACGAACCGGTGCGCTCTTGCCATCTATCCTGACTGTCTGACAGGCGTTGTCAGGGGCGTGATAAGGAGGGCCAAATCCTGGGAACATCTGCCGTAAAAGTATCTGTAAAACAGGGATTTCTCGGTCACATGTTTGCGGTCTTTCAGACTATCCAGATTCCGTGTCAACTCCGGGTCACCGACGAGACGCACAACTCTCTTCTGAACGGAATCCAGTAGCTTTAGGGTGTGCTCTGGCGTGGCACCCCAGATGTGTGAGCAATATTCTAAGCACGGTCTTATTTGCGCTTTGTAAAGCAAGAGCAACTGCTGCGGTATATACATTCTTTGTTGCGAAATAGCGTACCAAGCTTCTGGGAGGCTGATTTTGCGACGTTAGCAACGTGGTCATGCCAGGACATATAGCTGTTGACCAAGACCCCCAGTAGTCCGATTGAATGAAGATGAAGGGATGGTCGATCCTGCCATAATGATATCGTTGCCCGCCGTATGGTAAACGTGGCTGCTTGGATGATTTTTCAATGTGCATTTGCATTCATACATCGAAATGAAAGAGACACTCATTCGATTACACTATTCCTTTGTAGGTATGTATATATTCGTCAAATATTTCACTTCATACATGGCCCTCCGCTCGCTCCGGGGGCGTAACCAAACAAACCTAACCCAAACTAACCCAAGACATTCCCAAATGAGGAAAAACAAAGTAAAAAATATTTGCATTTTCGACCGACAAATTTCAATTTTTTTTTTATTTCCGGCATGCCTTGGGTTAGTTTTGTTTGGTTGCGCCCCCGAAGCGAGCGGAGGGTCATGCGTGAAGTGGAATATTAAATATACTTAAATAGTAAACAACACTGTTATTCCCCATAAGACAATGTGCAACTTTTGGAAACACTGTGCCAGGTCCCGGGTGTCGGTTACTAAAATTTAATTATTTTCACGTTACAATTTCAATATTTTCACGTTACACCTGGGAAAGTCGTAGTGGAAGTTTGCCCTTCTAGGGCAATTTAGGCTCAAAACACGGATATTTTTTCGGCTGAAATGTGGCGAATCCTCCGATTTTTTTGGCTTAAGCTACTCTATAGGACACCCCTTTTGTAGCGAAAAAAAAAAGAAAATTTGCAAAATCGACACAACCTATATATCATCAGACCCTTAATTTGATGATATCTTTGACGATTTTTAACCTTTCTTATATTTTTCTTGCATTTGGTGATTATTATACGCGGTTAACTAATTTTTATATATTTCGGATAACTCTCTTAATTGAACTCTCTAAATTCAAATTTTTATTATAAAACAAATCCGAACGTTCTATAAAGAGCGTTATGGAACATACTTGCTTCAATATTGCCTAACTTTTAATATAAAAATTGAACGCTAGAGAATTTATATGAATTAGCTACGATAAACCGTTTTTTTTTCAAATTAAGCGACGTCATCGATGACGTAAATACAAAACATTCGGGAAACGAATTCTACTTATTATTAAATATTTATGTAATGCATGATTTGATTGATTTGTAATACATACAACAAATATCATAGAATACTATCCTTATTATAAAAATAAGACAAAGACAAAATATGACATATTTTGTACTATAAGACTGTAATATAAAAAAAACTGTAATTAATTTTAACGTCTTAAACTAATCAATATTATCAACAATAATATGGTAAGAATAACCTCGTGCGACTATGGGAAGGCAAGATTTTTTACGTGCTAGTCCTCTACCCCCCTCAGTCGTCGTTAAGGTTCACTCGCTTGGCGCACTATATTTAGAATACATAGGTGCATGAATACATTTTTTTTCTCAAATGGTAATGGAAAAGTAGAATTAAATGTAAAAAAGTAATTTTCTTCAAGCAGCGACCGGCCGATCTCTCGCTTCCCGAGCACTCTCGTATCTCACTTTTCTTCATAGCTTCGTCTCTCTCGCGCCTATTGTACAATACAATAAGTGCTTTTACACCATTACGGGTTAGAATACTAATAATAATAATAATAGCTATTATTAATTGAATAAAGTCAATGAAGACATTTTCGTTTATACTGAAATTTATTTTTCCTATACGTTGCTAGGTAATAAAGAAGTAGAAGAAAAATCGTATACTTAATGCAACTGCTATTAAAAAAAAGACTAGCTTTTATTCAGAATAGAAAAACTGAAAATGTAAAAAATCTTTATAATAACAAAATCTATTTATCTTCAGTGTCTGTATCTCCTGCAGGAATAGACACAATGACTTCAATATTGCCTTTCAGTATTTTTTGCATGATCCTATGCAACCTATTTAATTTCTTCTGCTTGCTTCCATACAATCTAATAAAAAAATATTTGATTGAGTTTTATTATGTACCTATTTCATCTAATAATAATTTAATTTTTTACATCCACATGCAATAAATACTTTTACATCCGAAGGAAATGCTGGTGTTGTAAAAATTGAGGATGATTTGGATATCACCTGCCTCCTCAAATTTCCATCCTCATTCTGTCACCTCTGGTAATAGGGGATTTGTTTCTAAAGAACTGAAGCACACCTTAGATTGATAATGTGCTCTCATACTGCGAAATTTTAAACTATTTTTTGTAGGAGCTAGTTTTTTCAGTTAGCGATCAATGAATAGGCCAATAGCGAGGCCAATAGTGTCCTGAAAATATTAATAGACGAAATGTTTGGATTTGTTGAAAATATTTTTATGATAAATTTCTCTATGTTATTGAACGTGCCATCTGAAACTACCTGGACCCAATACCGTCTAAATAATCGAAATAATTTAGATAAATTTTCCAACATTTTATTTTTCCTAATCCTGAAAACTGGCTGGTTGTATGACAACCAGTTAGAGCATGAAATGCTGGTAATTTTTTTGCAAGTTTTTCTTCTGGGTTGGTGTCATGAATGGCCACATATCGCACCGAATTTCCTCTTCCACATTTTACCCCAAATTCTCTAGAAATATATATATTTTTAATATGCACCAGAAGTACAAGTACATCAGTGTCATTGGAGTCCACGATGCATGTCAAATAATACATACAATGTTTAGCAGAGAGTATAATGCAACAAAATCCTAGTATCAGCTTCTTCGTGACTAAAGAGGATAGTAATTTGTTGTCAATTGGTTCGCAATTTGTTTTCTTATCAAAAATATTGGTAAATCCCCGACTATAGTTGCGAACTTGAAATTCTTTTGATGAGAGTGCTCGTTCAGATAAAAAGTTCGTTAACTGTTTTTGTTTTAACTAAAAACAGAGTGGATAAAATTCCACTGTTTTGGATGTAAAAAGGTAACTTATTATTATATTAAATCGGTACATAATAAAACATAATTAAATACATTTTTATTAGATTGTATGAAAGCAAAGCTTGTACACGTAGAAGGAATTAAATAGGTTGCATAGGATCATGCAAAAAAAATACTGGATGGCAATATTGAAGTCATTGTGTCTATTCCTAAAGAAGATACTGACACTGAAGATAAATAGATTTTGTTAATATAAAGATTTTTTACATTTTCAGTTTTTCTATTCTGAATAAAAGCTGTTTTTTTTAATAGCAGTTGCATTAAGTATATGATTTGTTTTCTACTTCTTTATTACCTAGCAACGTATAGGAAAAATAAATTTCAGTATAATCGAAAATGTCTTCATTGACTTTATTCAATTAATAATAGCTATTATTATTATTATTATTAGTATTCTAACCCGTAATGGTGTAAAAGCACTTATTGTATTGTACAATAGGCGCGAGAGAGACGAAGCTATGAAGAAAAGTGAGATACGAGAGTGCTCGGGAAGCGAGAGATCGGCCGGTCGCTGCTTGAAGAAAATTACTTTTTTACATTTAATTCTATTTTTTCATTACCATTTGAGAAAAAAAAATTATTCATGCACCTATGTATTCTAAATACTTAAGGCAAATTTTTTGCAAGAATAAAAGTTTTTGATTTGAGCCTTCATTTCGGAGAGAATGCGAGGTGAATACAAAAATTTGTATATTTCAATTAGATTTTGCCCAGGTTCGAAGCGAGATATTTCAATTTTTTGATTTATTTTGCCGTAAGGGCCAATGTAATCTGCATATTTCAAGCAATGATAAAAAATATAATTCGTACAAAAATGTAGATGAATTATATATGAAAAGATTCATAATTTAATATCCTACACGTTCATATAATAATCTCGATTTTTAGGTATACTGCTCTTTTGCCCGTTATGATTTTTTATTACCTTCGGATTTTGAATTAATATAATAAAGCCTTCATTCTGTGAAAATTTCAGTTTGTAACCCCGAGGTGCCCACAGAAATCATTTATAGAAGGCTTTTACTGCGTTGGGCACTCTACTATCTGTATAATCTATTATTTATAAAAGAATTGTTTGATCAAATTCCTTTATGATATTACCCCAGATAACCCAAAACAGATGCGTAAGCGGCTATTTAGCTGCGTGCAACAAACTTCGCAGCGAATGACTCATGGTCGTAGGTGGCTTGAACAGGTTTTGGCTATCTACAGTTTAGTGCGGGCCGGTATGGAAAAAGCGTTCTAAGTTGCAACACAACCACAAGTGGAATAGTACGGAGTCATATTCAATCTTATTTTTAAATTTAAATTATAAAATTAGTTTAAATGTGTTAGTGGCATGCCTTGTTATACGTGCCTCTATTCATGTTGTTCAAACAGAAGCACTGGCGATAAATCTTTTTTCAGGTGCCCTAAAGACCGAGGAAGGTATGTCTTGTGATTTTTACATGTCAAAGCAAGTTATTTATATATTTTTCTGCCCTGAAAATAGACAAAAACACACTAACAACTGCTCTTGAAAACTTGACATGTCAAACATCGTGTGAAGAGTATATTTTGCACACGCCGTGTGCTTATTCGGGTATTTAGATTAAAGGGCTTCGTCTCCGTTTTAGAGCTTCGCCCTCAGAGGTCCCATTCCCAGATCTCTAAAGAAGGGGATCCAATTTTAGGGCTTCACCCCCCTCCCCAGGGGCCCCTTTTTGCATAACTGTAAAAATGGGACTCTCATACTAGAGGCCTCTTTTCCAAATGTGTCAAATATGAGGCTCCCATACCGAGGGCCCCTTTCAAAGGCTTCGCCCCCCGAGGACCCCATTTTAAAATCAGTGGAAAATGGGTCCCGTTTCAGGGCTATGAGCCTCAAGGAGCCCCAATTTAGGGATTTACCCCCGGATGCTCCCTTTCCGAATATGTAAAAAATCCCCCGAGGGAAGGCAAAGCCATAAGAGGAGACCGCCGGTGAATGGCGCCTTTTTCCAAAGATATGAAATAACTCCAAAAATTAAGGGCGAAACCCTAAAAGGGCGCCCCGGGTAGGGCGTTGTCCCAGTCCTGGCATCTCAATACCTACTCATCAACTAGTTACACAAATTGCTGTAGAAATGTTTGTATAGTGTTTGTAAACTGTAAATTTTAATTTAAAGACAAGATGCTTGATATATTATAATAAATTTAATATTATATAATATCAATTTATTTGCAGTCGTAGGAAATAGTATATTGTGCAACAAGTGTTGAAAATAATACTTTTCAAAAGTGAAAAGTGATTTTCACACGCGTTGCATACTATACTTTTTCTACGACTGCAAATAATATTAATATTATATAATATTTATTATAATGTAATATATCAAGCGTCTTTAAATTAAAATTTAGAGTTTACAAAGACCATACAAACACTTCTACAGCAATGTACAGATTTAGAATGGGGGCTAGGGCATAGTCCTAAAATGGGGCCACCGGTGATAGCGTCCTTATTTTCCAAATAATTTGAAAATGTGGCTCCGGGGGCGAAGCCCTAAAGTGAGGTCACAGGGGGCGAAACCCTAGAATGGGGCCTATGATATGGAAGTCCCATTTTTAACAGATTTAGGAATGGAGCCCCCGGGGGCGAAGCCCTAAAATTGGGCCCCACGCCTTAAAAGGGGGCCCCTGGTATGAGAGTCCCATTTTCTACAGTTTTGCAAAAAGGGGCTCCTGGGGTGGGCGAAGCCCTAAAATTGGGCCCCCTTTTTTAGAGAACTGCGAATGGGACCTCTGAGGGCGAAGCTCTAAAACGGAGACGAAGCCCTTTAATCTAAATGCCCGAATAAGCGGGCGAAAAGTATACTTTGCACACGCTGTGTGCAAAGGATGCTTTTCACACGATGTTTGAAATGTCCAGTTTTCAAGAGCAGTTGTTTTTCTCTATTTTCAGGGCAGTCGTAGAAAAATTATAGTATGCAACGCGTGTGAAATGCACTTTTCACAAGAGCGTGAAGTTTGATGGCACGAGCCGTAGGCGAGTGACCTAAATCACACGGTTATTTTCAACACATGTTGCACAATATACTATTCTACCACACTCCCAGTGGGGCAGTCGTGGAAAAAGTATAGTGTGCTACACGTGCTGAAAAGACTTTTCACACGAATGAGACAGTTTGGTGACACGAGCCGTAGGCGAATGTCATAAGGTCTTATGACCTTATTTTCAGCACTTGTTGCACAATATACCATAATGATACTCGCATATACATAAATAAAATTGGTTTTTGGTGCGGCCAGCCTTTAACGAATTGCCAGCCGCAGGTTTAAAACTACTTTGTGCGGGCAATTCAGCTCTGCGAATAGACGCGTCATAAAACGAGATTTGATATTTCATGCGCTTTCGGATCTGTAGTTGGGTTATCTGGGACATTACTTTAAGATTTTGAGCTCTTTATTTATTTTTTAAAAATTCGATATTTTTGAGCAATATTTTAAATTTTTATGGTTCTCCATCCGAATTATGGTAAAAACCCATTCGAACAATAAAAGAATGATTGAAATTCTTGCGAGATATTTTTTGCGGGATTTCTTGTAGTTCTCAAGACATTTGCCTAAACGTATACACATTGATTTTTCCGCTCCATATCTTAAACGAAACATGTTAGAAAGAAACGCGATACAGCATGATATATTCTGATAAAACACAATATTTGTTTTTCCATTTTGCGTTCGTAATAGAGTATTTCGACCAATTTTTTTATACCTAACGTCGTCGGTAACACAATTTTGTACTTGTCTTGGTCACTTATGTGTGGTAACTGCGGTACGTGAGTACGTGATTTTTTTGCAAAGAAAATATCAGATTTTTTTATATTAAAATTTGTTACCAGTCTTAAAATATTCCCCTAGAATATTTAAATGATATATTAATTTTTTTAATAATAAAGATGCAAAATTGAAAAATCTATAAAGTAATGGATTTGTAAGACATCTAAACGCACTTGTCCGCTAAAAATCTCGCCACTTCGTGGCTCTTTTTTGCGCTACATTAGGGCTACGAAAGCATCTTATAAAACTAGTACTCTAAAATACTAAATTGTCGGTTTATCTGCAAAACTTGATGTAATCGGAAAAATTAAAATGTTGAAATGTTTTTAATGTTGTATGATAGCACTCGAACATCATATACCTAACCTACAAAAATCAATTTTGATCGTCAACTATGAAATTTTTTACCATTTAAGAAATGTGTTGCATATAAACCGTTTAATAAAATGTTTTACGATAATATTTATGGTACTGTATAGCGTTTCTTTTTAACACGTTTCGTTTTTGAGCAGAAAAAAATACTTTTACACAAATGTCTCATCATCATACTTACACAAATACATTTGTAATGTCAAATGTATAAGTTTTTACCATTAAACAAAATGTGTTGCAGATAAACCGTTTAAAATGTTTTACGATATTATTTTATCGTACTGTATCTCGTTTCTTTTTAACAAGTTTCGTCCATGAGATTTTGGCAGAAATAAATTTTTACTTTTATACAAATATATCCGTAATTATTTTAAAAGAGATATTTTAAAAAATATTTGGCTATATTTTATCGTTCGAATTGGTTTTAATTTTCCAATCTATTTTGCTATTTGATAAAGCATATTTTTAAAAGGATTAAATAATTAAAAGATCAATCGACTTACCTGTAAGGAAGATCGATCGGAATTATCCGAGCATCTTCGCCGTCCCTCATTACACTTTGTAGTATACAACTTTTTCCCAATCGGTACAATTTTTAAAGAAGTTATCTAAAAACATGGTGATTCAGCCGACCCTGGCTAGCCGCTCGAGCTTATCGCCTTGATGCCTCATTACAATTTTGGTTCGTGAGATTTTTGATTACATTGCATTTGGGGTGAAAGGGAGAAGGTAAAGACTGGGTGGGTTTGTAATGAGGGACGGCGAAGATGCTCGGATAATTCCGATCGATCTTCCTTACAGGTAAGTCGATTGATCTTTTAATTATCCTTCGCATCTTCGCCGTCCCTCATTACACTTTGTAGATGTTTAAAGTATTTGCGATGTAATCTACATTAACTGAAAATTGCGATATATCTGTAGTCCTAGACTTGTAAGGCCTTTTTATAAACTAAAATTCAAATTTATAACCATTAGATTTAATAACACACATATGAAGGTACATATATCATGTTTAACGCTTAACTGATATTAACCTTTAACTTATTTTTAATACTATACCAATATTCTTATGTAATATGATAACAAGTTGGTAAGTAAGTTATAATTGTAGCTCCATATTTATATGATTCTTTAGAAATTATGGTTCAGTAAACAAGATGCAAATCCAGTGGGATTACCCACGCCAAGTTTGTTATAGAATTTTGAGAATACTTTTGATTTTTCTGTCGAGCCAGCTGTCTTCTGAATGGTTTGTAATGTAACTCCAATTCTTTGAGCTGCTGAAGTTGCCCCGTGTCGCGTGCTATGTGCCCCAAAGATTTCCGTGTTTATACTGCTGGCTCTTAGTATTAACTTGACCCATCTGCTAATGGTTTGACTGCTGTCTGGGTGATAAGGCTTTTTGTGAGTGAGTATTACATTTTCTTTGGTTTTGCTACTTGTGGTATCGATTGCATCTGCAAATGCAACGATCTATTAGCATATTTACAGTATCTGTGAAAGCCATAATTTCTGTTCTTGAACAGAAAAAAATAGGTATGTTCACTAGCTGCAACTGCAATTGCAGACAGTGGAGGGTACGATCGATTGTATCTGGTAATACAACGAACTATTCACCTTTTATTGACTGGTAGCAGCCTTTTTTCTTTTGTGCGTTCTATGTAAGTCTCTAATAGTGTGGCTATACATAGTTCAGGTTGATTGGTAAAATAAGGTAATATCAAATTAGGTTGAAGCCTGTTTAAGCCACCTGCTTTTATTTTATCCGGGAATCTGATTTCAATTATGTATTCATATTTAAAAATATTGTCTATTTTTACTTTCCGGTTGTCAGTGTGCCGGTGTGCCGTTATTAGTATTAAGAGTGTTACTAGCTTTAAAGTTAGATTTGTAGATTTAAGGATTCGCGAAGGTACATGCTCTTTAAGCGCTGTGGAACTGGGTAGGAATCCCAAGTAAGTAATTGAGTACTTTGGATTTGGGGGTCTTATGTTAAATGTTCCATTGAAAATCCCTTTTATAACCGCTTCGTCTTTTGTTTAATATTCAATATTGGAGAAAGTGCAGAGTTGTGTGAGTTCATGGTAGAGTAGGATGACTCCGAAGACAATTGAATGTTTAGGAGCTCAATAAGTTTACGGTTTTGGTATATATTTGTTGGTGCTTACAAAACCACAAATTCCCCTATTTATTGTAAGTATTTCCGTATTGTTTGAGGGCGCTATCTGTCAATGAATAAATAACACTTTTATCGCTTCATTAGGTACGCTTTGTTATAGAAAGGCTCTCCTGATAATGAGGAAGTTTCGTAATTTTTTTATTTTTATTTTTTTTTTTTTTATTATTATTGCTGATTTTGATAGCCCATGAAAAATAAGTGAACACGTGTTTTTCTTTTTTCCATAAGCCAAAAAATTAGGCAGATACAACGCCGTGAGATGTGCTTATGACGTCATAATACACATGAGTTGTTTGTTACGTCACACCATGCATAGTATATCCATATATACAAAACTAAAAACTGGTATAGCTCTTGTAATATTCATCTTAGTGGAAATAAAAAACAAGTATCGATTTCTTTTTCACTGTTCTATAGTTTGCAATAAAAAATAATCAGTTTAATTTCTCAGGAGACTTCCTAATTTCCCTACAGCCAGGGACATTTTCTTCCACAATGGTTGTTTCTCTCTGCAAGGAGATGTGAGTAGGTATTTTTCAGGGTAAAAGATAATAGACTGTTCTGCCAGTAGGTCCCTTTTCTCTTGTATAAACCCGAAAAATGAGCATTGTTGCGCGGGAATAACTACGCTTTTTTCAGAATTTATATAAAACCTAAATCTTGTAATGTCTGTGTAATTTTATTTATACTTTTAAGCTCTCTTTTGAATTACCAATAACTAGCAAATCGACTAAGTAGAGTACAGTTTTTATACCCTTTAATTTTACATATCTCACAACTGGTTTCAGTTTTGTGAAAAGATATGGAGCTGTACATAAACCAAATGAAACACAATTAAATTGGTATAATACGTTGCAAGAAACGAATCTTAACAACTTTTTTGACTACTGTGCATAGGGATAAGGAAATATGCATCTTTAAGATCAGTTTTCCCCAAGAATGCGTATTTTGAAATTAAATTTTTTGCCGTCCTATGTAGTCTTCTATTTTGCTAACCGGAGTGGTGTCCTATTGAAAGACATTTTATAATCCTGTACCCACTCTATTATTGAACTGTTTACCTTTAATTTCTGTCAATTTTGAACGTATAATTGTAGTTCAGACGGTTGGCTAATTAAATTATTGAAAGTGAGGGCTAAGGCACTAATCCCACGGACCATAGTTGTTTCTGTAATTGATACAGTAGTTGTCTTGGCAGGATTTAGTACCTGCTTTGAGATTTAATTTTGATGGTCTGAGAACATTACAGTTGGCAGCTGGTGGATAATTCTCTATCATACTGTTTTTTTGTTTTTTTTTTTTTTTTTTTTTTTTATCTTTTGTCTATTAACAAAGCGTGGTCGGTACTTTGTTCTGGGCCATCGGGTGCTTCTGATGATGGTAAGTTTTGATGTCTTGATTCGGATAAGTTTTTTTTTTCTCCGCTAGCGTGAGAGGATCTTCTAATGTATCTGCAAATGCAAAAGATTTTCCTTGGTTTGCTACTTATTATATCGATTGCATCTGCAAATGCAACGATCTATTAGCCTGGTTACAGCATCTGCAAATGGTGCAATTTCTGTTTTTGAACAGAAAAATAGGTTCATGAATATGTTCACTACCTGCAACTGCAATTGCAGATAGTGGGTACGATCGATTGTATCTGCTAATACAACCAACTATTCACCTTTTGGCTTGCTGCTTAACCCTGGTTATGCTTTCGTCTGCATCTGCAAATGCAACGATTTTTTAGCATATTTACAGTATCTGCAAATACTGTAATTTCTGTTTTGAACAGAAACCAAGAGTGTAATAATTCGCTACCTCCAATGCGATGATTTTATGCAAGAGGGTTGCAACAGTATGGTAGTTATTTGTTTTTGGTGATTATTTGTGTTTGTATCTGCAAATACATAGCACTATACCGTTTTATTTTTGTCAATACATATATCCTTTACATCGGCAAATGTAGGGATATAGTGTGCCTCTAACCACTCCAACATAATACACCTACTGACGTGGAGGCTATTGGGACCCTTCACATCTGCATGTGAAGGCCAATTTTAGTTAAAGTTATTCGCATCTGCAAATGCGAATTTGTAAAAAGGTATTGATATTATTTATTAACATCTCCTGCAAGCAATGTTTACTCCAATTTTTTCCCTCGCCGATGGGCTCATATCAACGCGAATTGTTTAAAAATAATGCGTTCCGATATACATCGCTTCCACAAAGCCGAACGATAACATTCCGATAAATTTATGACGAGCGGCTAAATCCCGAGTTGCAATCCAAAATACTGCGCGCGATGCGACACGAATCCATGTCTACGTCCTAGCAAAATTTCTATTAATTTACCTTTTTCCCTTCATTTTGGGTTACTCTGGGTTAGCCTTGGGTTAGTTTTGGTTAGCACTTGGTTAGTTCTTGTTGATTGATCCCCCGTTGCGAGCAAAGCGAACGGAGGGGCATGCAAATCTATAATAATACCCAACTTGGGTTTTAGTCGCTCCTAAATTATGAGTCAGCTTGCCTTTGTGGCTAGTTTTTAACGGTTAATTTCGTGAGAAAAGGGCACTCTTCGACTTACTTAAAAAAAAGTGTAAAAAACATTTTTTTTTTTTTTATAAATTATTTATTAATGCAGTAATACCAATAATTACATTATACATAGTCCTTAATCCTCTAGACAGTGTTTTTTACACTGGTATTGAGGATAATTGCATTTTAGTAATAACAACAGTACGATTTCCTATAAACTCTCTAGTATTGTGGCTATGAATATCCTTTGAAAATATTATGATAATATTTGTTTTTTGAGTTTTATTTATTATCCTATAGATAAGTGGATCATGATTAAATATAACTTTTAGCTTTTGTTTTGCAATATTTGCATCAAATTGAATTGTAGTTTATAGTCCCACATGTGGCCCATACGGGGATCAATTATCGAAAACGTGATAATAATACGAAGGCATTATAACCATTTGTTTCTATTTTTTATATTCCTTTATATGGTAAAAACGTTCTATTCTATGTAAAACATTAATAAATGTGCAGGACGACCGGTATATTTCCTTAGTCAGCCTTTTGATTTTGTTATGTAACCACTTTTTGTGATTGAATAGTATTGCTTTGGTAGGATGTACGATTACGATTAGACGAGATTACTAGAGAACGATTCGAATAGCTCGTATCGTTAACTTTTGCTTATTATTTATATTCATTTCGATATAATATATTTCAATTCCGAATATATTGTTTGATTCTGTGTATAATTGTGCACAGACGACAAATGTAACAATGTTTTGTCATGCCCTCGTATATAAATAATGGTTTGTTAGTAATTTTTGACTGTAACCCGTTCGTTATTCTAATATAGTTAGTTTTAGAAGTTTGAGAGTATTTCCATTTTAATTTTATTAAGTAAAAAAATTAAGGGTTACAAGTGTCATATTTATTCATAATACTAAGGTAGCTTAGTATTATACACATCATGATTTTATACGTTTTTATAGTTTCTGTTTATATATATATATAAGATAACCAGGTATTTACGTATATTTGAAATTTTGGCATATAATCTTATGTGAACTCACCCCCTGATTCACTTCTTCCGATGAATATTGCTCCCTTTTTTCGCCTCCTTTGCGAGCAAGACATATCACTACACATACACTGTACTTGAAACACGATTTCTAGGCATTTTTCTTCTTAAAACCAAAAGAAAGAACCGATTTACGGATTCTTGCTTGTCACCGATCGGTACAAAATTGTAATGAGGCATCAAGGCGATAAGCTCGAGCGGCTAGCCAGGGTCGGCTGAATCACCATGTTTTTAGATAACTTCTTTAAAAATTGTACCGATTGGGAAAAAGTTGTATACTACAAAGTGTAATGAGGGACGGCGAAGATGCGAAGGATAATGACCAACATTTTTGGGTGTAAACAAATTCAAATTTAGCAATGCCAAAATAGTATATTAATTATCGTAGGGTGAGAAAATTATAATAATTCTGACGAAGTTCATTTAGATAAAATGTATAATTCTTGTTTTTTTTTGCTTTGTCAAAGTTGATTAGCGTTATATGATAGTTTATTGTCAATTATTTGTCTCAAAAATATAAATTATTTACATCATTTGTTTAATATTTGGAGGTTTATATTATAATCGTTTAACAAAAATTGTGTTTAGATTGAGTGTAATGTAAAATAAGTTTTAAATTTTCCTTGTCTTGCACAATAAAAAGAGTGCATGTTTTTTGTCCTCAACGATGTGGTGCAAAATATGGGGTTTGATCTATTAGTTTGACACATAATGTATATTAACTTACGTTCCGCGTTCCAAATGCAACGATATTTAATTATTAATTAATTTTCTAAATGTTAAATCCCCCGGTTAAATAAATAAAATAATTCACGCGAGAACGGACATGAACAAATAATGAGAAAAAAACAAGAGTACATCAAAAATGTTTTCTTAAGTTGTAAAAATTGTGATAATTTTCCTGATGTTGGTATAAGCGTCTATGTCTAATTTTTACATTTCATGTGCTGATATTTCGTTATGTTAACAAATGTAGAAAAAGGAGCATTATTAGTATTATTACGGTACTGCCTATTGCAGTCCATGGAATAGAAGTTTTAAATATAAAAATATAAAAAGGTTGCATAGAATTGGGTCAACTTCTGGTGAAATAGCATTAATTTAGTAATTCCGATGAAGTCGTAAAAAGGTACTTGAACTGCCCTCTTAAAAAATTAAACATATTTTGATATCTCAAAACTAAAGGGGGTGGAACTTCTACGTATTATAGTATTCTTGAAAATACATAATGCCTGTTGGAATTGTGTTGCATTGATCGCTTGAATTATTTTCAAATTGAAAATAATGCTGCGGACATCGCTTATACGAAATTTTGTTTTGTCAATATTATAACTAGGTATCATAAAATAATATGTGACCTGATAAAACTTATTTCCATAATACCTACTAATAATTATCGTAGTACGCCACTGAATGACAGGTGGATTGGGATTGAGTTATTTACTATCATCGTTCTCGGTCGTTATAATTCAAATTTATTTATTCGAATGACTATTGAATACATATCCAATGCACTTTTTATGTCGAATCGAGACAAGTTTTCTGACCGACAAGCCGATACCTGGAACGGCAAAAAAATTCATTAAGTTACAAAGGCAACGTAATTATTTAAATGTGCAAATTAAAATCATTCTAAAACAGTTGTGTCTATCCAGCTGTCTGGGCTGCGTCAAAACATCGAGCTGATAGTTGTGAAAATAAAACGGGGCTAACACAACAAAAATTAATTAGATTTTTGTCGAAAAACGGCAACGTATTTCGGCATCGGGCGTTTGACCTTACAGATACGCGTTAACAGATAATTTAGGTAAATATATTGCAGCGAGCTTATTACTCTCGACGTAAACAATGTGTTGTGTTTATTCTATGTACATATACCATATTCATATTTATTTTGCATACCGGTTAGCCACAATAGGCAGGGAAATATACCAGCAAAGTTCCTAAGATCTGTGGTGACGATTTATGGTTAACGAGATCCGATTAGACCCGATAAAATAGAAATAGCATTACGTAAGATAATATAGCCCACGTGATCGTTAGAAATCTGTTCAATTGAAAAGTTATAAAAATTTACTTGAAGGAGAGTCGTCTATTTACGAAAACTCAATCGGTAGATTTTTCATATTAATGTTTATGTAAATATCTGGGGTTGGACAAGAATTTGTTGATCTGTGATTCTCTGATTCGAAACCATTGCTTGCAAACTGGATTTTCGATGGTTTGGATAGTACGAACACCACATCAGAGAGATAAATCGACAAAACTACTCGAAGTTGCCGGATAGTTGGAAGCCACACATATTTCGCCCGAGCCATTGACATTGTTACCCAATTTAGCCAGTTATTACCAATAATGAGATCGGCCGGCATCGTAAACAAATGCATTATAATTTGTTTACATTGAAACGACGTGTTTACATTGTAATAGTGGTCTATTTTATGCTTGTAATTGGCCGGCTTGTTTATTGTTCGACGTGATAACCACATTCGTGTTTTTTCTATTATGCATAGACAGGACAGCAACGAAAATATACACGGAGGGTAATATCTGGTGTTTACAAAACCATTTGTTCTAGTGAAAAAGCACGTTTCATCGGTAAAACGGCGGTGAGGTTTATTTCTGTAGCGGGATCTTATTATGTTTATTTGATTAATGAATTGAAGTTTTAAGAATCAAACATTTTTGTCTACCATTTTTACATAACATCACCATGTATAGAAGGAAGTATTACATATAGTACAAAATAACGCTCACTGTTACCTACCAAAAGCCATTATTACGTAAATCCTTCTAATTATTAAATTATTTAGGTAGTTTTGACATTAATCAATTACCTAATTTTTATACGTATAAACTTAAAAGACAATTAATTACTATTGTCACAATAAAATTGTAAGTAATTTCTTCAGTATGGCAAGTTTTTTTGTTTTCTTTCCTCTTTATTTTCCTCTTTCTCTGCTTTATTCTACTTTCTTTAATACCTTTCTGTTTTGTTACAAATTTCTTCATTGATTCATTTATTATCATGATTAATATCATAATATTATTATTTTAAAAACTTCTTAAGAATTTTAAGTTTAGATTGAGGTGGGAACAAGGCGCCTACGTTTAACCATAACCAATGCCTATTGCTTGCCGTAATAAATTGCTTTTATTTGTACTTTTATTGTATATATAATGTTCTGATTGTAACAATAAATGTATTGTTATTATTATATCGCTTTTCATAATACAGCTGATATTTTCTGAAAAGTACCAGGGAATGTATAATAATAATATATGAGGGGGACATCTTGAAAATGTAATATGATTATTTTTCTTGTTTAAACTATTATTAATTTAGTGATAATTTGAGCGATGTTGGGGTTTGGAACCTTCGGCAACATGCACTAAAACTGAGCTTTATCCACAATACCGAAACAGAATTTTTGCACTCGACGCGCGTTTAATCATCTCCTGATGATGCTAACATGGTTAGCGAAACGCGCGTCGAGTGCAAAAATTCTGTTTCGGTATTATGGATAATGCTCAGTTTTAGTAATAATTTGAGCGAACATAATGGAGGAGAGCGACCCACAAGATCGACTCATCTAAGCCCAATAGATTTTTGATATGAAGGAATTTTTGATTAGATTTTTAAAAAGATCTGGGCCAAATTTAACACCAGATGTTTTAGCAAAAATACTTCGAAACTTTCATATGTGGTTTTATAATAAACAGGGTGTTTAAATAAAAAAAAAACATTTTTTTTTTATATTATTCTTATGTTAAGAATGTATTTCGACACAATTTGGTATTTCATAAGAAGACGTATTTCACCTGATCATATTTTTATACTGGCATATACCTATGTTACTTTTTTTGACGCTATATAATTGCTTCTGCTTTATAAGTAAAAATTGCACAAAGTGTTGTTAAAGTGAACCGATTCGAAATAAATATATAAAACTGTTTCACTGTAGGTACGTCTCTGTCCATTAGTTTGTAAAAATGTTCATTCTCTGAGTGAATCTACATCGAAAAGTCTATAAGCGTGCCGTCCAAAAGAGTTAAAAAATTTAAAATCAAATATTTACATACAAATTAAACACTCTAATCTTCTCTATCTCTAAACAAAGGCGTTTAGGACATACACGCATAGACATTTTTTAATGTCACAAACTTTTAGAAACTAAGGGGTGATTATTGATTTTTCTCAGAATCGGCTCATTCGAGCAAGCTACATAAGTAACTGGTAGGAAAAATATGATCATACAGAAAGAATTTAAGACATAATGGGTATATGAAGTTTTCGACTTAATTTTGCTAAGGAAGTGTTGAAATGTAACGAATGCTTCTTGAAACATCTTGTAATGTAGATATGGGAGAACTACATAGCAAACAAATTTCGCTTGAACAGTCGCCAATAAACGACTCACACCTCCGGAGGTGCTTAATAATAGTAATCGAAAAGCAAATAAATCAAAAACGACGCCTGTTCTGGCAGAGACACGGACGCATTCGCGCATATACAACACACAGACGCACACAGACACACATATTTATAACTTCAAAGGGACTATCGGCCATTTATATGAATAATTACACAGCAGAGCGAGTCTAATTACGTGCAAATAATAAAATAAGAGCAGCATCGTACACGCCAGAAGGGGAAAATTATGATACTGTTGCATACTGTGTTGTGTAATCCGCGTTAAACGCTTCGAACGGCCGTATTAGTCCGGGAGCCAGCGTCAATTTTTGGTAATTATTTTAGACCGCTTGAATTCAACTTATATAGTATGTTCTTATATAGAGAAACACTGAACCGACCGTCAGCTGGACCGTCAGCCCTGGATGCTGCGGCGGGAAGATGAGATAGTTGTAAAAAAAATGGAACTCGGAATTATCTTAGACCGGTTGAATTTTTTATGATAAATTGCCTATGTTACCTAGTTTAAAAAATGAATAGTCAGCTTTTCATACTTTTCATCTCGTTCTTCCCAACCGTAGTCAGATGGCGAGAACTCGGATGGTATGGGAAGATGTGCGTGACTCCAGAGTGCGATATATGATGTTCGGAGAAAATGTTGATGTAGTTCAGATTTGCAAGGCGGGAACATGGAACCATCAATTCATTTTTCTAAATGCCAAATACTGCATTGTTCTTACTGCTAAACGCTTTTGTATATAAATATGAAGTACAACTAAACAAAGTAATAACAACAATAGAACCACCCAAACTAACTCAAAAACCACGTACCGGTCACGAAGAAGTCGACACAAAAATTGTGTATCATGTTTGCAATGTGGATTTTGATGCTCATGTGACACTAAGATGCCCAGATACTGACATTTTGGTGATTATGGTTGCAAATATGAATTTCATTAAAAGTAATTTAAAAATTTGAATGCATGTCGGTACTGGAAATAATCAAAAAAACATCAATATCACGAAGTTGTATGAGACATTGGATGTTTGTCGTTGCCAGCTTTTCATGCGCTCACGGGCTGTGATTTTAATCCAACCTTCTATGGAAAAAGCAAAAAAAAAAACCGTTTCACACTTTACGAAAGTCGCCAACATATATTCAAGCTTTGGGTGAAATTTTAAATCTACCTCATAGCAATTTAAATCAACTTTTTGCAACACCGGAAGATTATGTTTGTAAATTATATGCATTTGAAAGAATTAATGACGTCAACTTTCTCGTACAAAATCCTTTACAAAATCATTTAGCAGTAAAAATAATCAGCAAATACTGCATTTAGAAAAAGAAAATGCTGGTTCCATGTTCCCGCCTTGCAGATCTGAACTGTGTCAACATTTCCTCCGAACATCATCGCACATTTCTGGAGTCACGCACATCTTCCGTTACCATCCGAATTCTCGCCATCTAACTAAGGTTGGGAAGAACGAGATGAAAAGTATTTTTTCAAATGATATGAACGAGATCAATTGCCGCCGTCTTGCCGTCAATTACAAGCATCACAAGTATTGATGAAGGCTTTGAAAGTATGGAAAACTTATTTTGCTATTTTCTTAGGTCCATCAACATGATTTTGACAAATATTTTTTTTGGTTTCTTTTGTGCAGATAACAGTAAAACAGAGGCAGGAGATATTCGCGATGACATTGAAATAGATTATTCATGTGACGACAATCAAAGCAAGGAAGCAAGGAAGATAATTCTTAATACAATGAACTCATTTTAAAAAATTTTTCCGATTATTTCAACAATATCTGAATGAAAACAAACTCAATTTTATGCGTTAATTATATGTGAACTTTACGTAACTATATTTTTGGTAAATAGTTGAATAAAGAGTTTTCGAATATTTCAACAATATCTGAATAAAAAAAACTGAATTTTAAGTGTTAAGGATGTGTGGACTTTACCTAACTGTATCTTTGGTAAATCAATGAATATTTTATTGAAATTTAGCTTCATAATAGTTCTAATAAACTAAAATTGGAAAATTTTAATCAGCTGAATGCATATTGAGACGAAGGTCGTCAGTCGGACCACTTAGACTACCCCGCGCCCCTTGGATGTATGAGCGTTATGATACTTTATTGCTCCAGCTGACGGTCTTTGTCGTATGACGCACCCAGCTGACTATTATTTTCATATTTCTACATGAGTCCTAAGGCAAAAAATTTCACTCGGTTATAAATAATTTTTTTTTCAATTTCATTACCACTTCTCATGACCAGCTGACGTACAACGCTGCTTCGGGCACGCAGCTGACTATTTATTTTTTAAACTATGTAACATGGAAAATTTATCATAAAAAATTCAACCGGTCTAAAATAATTCCGAATTAAATTTTTTTTACAACTATCTCATCTTCCCGCCGCAGCATCCAGCGCCGGTAGCCCAGCTGACGGTCGGTTCAGTGTTTGTCTATATGGGAACATACTATATAAGTTAAATTCAAGCGGTCTAAAATTCATGCCAAAAATTGACGCTGGCTCCCGGACTATATGGTTGATTTGAGCTCAATATTCCCGACATAGATGGGATTATTTTCTAAATAATTGATGATGCAAAAAATGTTTTTATCAGTACATCGAACAGAATATTATTTTCTTATGTAAGGAGTTAAAATATATTTTTTTTTAAATCAAAAACTTTGTTTAGAGGATATCAAAGGGGAACCAAAATTATAGTGCAAATGAAAAACCATGAGAAGTTTGGCTTTTCAATGAAACTCTCGTTTAGGCTAATATACTGAGAAATTATCCATAGTAATATAACAAGTGCAATGAAAAGTATCGATAATTTTTGGGACATTTTCCCGATTGCATTTTTAGTGCAGATTTGTCATAAACTATAGATTTATTTTCATTGCAAGAACTGTATTTTCTGAGAGATTCTTATGATTAAAAATTTTAAATTTTTGCTATACCCTTGTAAGTAAGTATAAAGCGTCACTATCACAATAAATGTCAAAGAAATGACAACATTCAGTAACCGTAGCTGCGAGCTATTGCTTCGTACCATCTAGATACCATGTAGAACCCAGCAGGATAGTATCAAAATGATACCACTGATATTCTGTAGTTGATATCACGCGATATAGCTCTTAAAGAGTTAAAATAAGTAACCAGCTTGGAATCCGACGTTTCGTCATCAAGTGGTCATCATCAGCTTATTTTTTTAAATACTAATTTTTTAAATCTTTTTTAAGGTGATATTGGCGTTATTAATACGAATATGTTTTTATTTTTTATTTCTTTTATTTTTATTTTTATATATTTTTTCGAAATTACTTATTTTGCTTTGGCGTAATTTTAAATAGTTTGTTACCTACTTTTGAAGTTTTTATATCCTATAAAAATATTTTATTTTGTTTTTTTGTTAAGTGGAAAATTGGAGCCTTTATTATTAATAAAAATAAAAAATAGTAAAATTAATTAAACAGGTCCATTTTTTACCTTAAAGCAAAATAAATAATAAAAAATAAAATAAAAAAAGAACTCGAAAAAGAATGAAAAAAGCACATTAATAACGCCAATAGCATCTAAAAACCCATGAAAAAATTAAAGTTCGTATTTAAAAAATGGACGAGGATGAAACGTCGGATTCCACGCTGGATATCACCATTGGATAGAGTGGAAAAAGTGGCAATGCAAATGTGCAATTCAATTTGAAATCCGTTTTTAAATAAGCTCAGGAAAAAATAAGACGAATTTTCAATATTTCGTTTTTTTTCCGGATATCTCCGGAAAAATCGGTTTTCGAGTTCCCCATATAGACTCGAATTCGAGCCACCTTGTACTGGGTGATTCAGAAACATGTTAAAAAAATGGTATTGTAGTATAACATACCCGGGCCTGT
>MU181985.1:164354-177436 GCA_016904865.1 Pissodes strobi
ACGGTGACAAAATTAGGGAAATTTGAGGGAAAGGTGCGTTATGTAAATTAAAACACAGATTCCTAATACACCTAATTTATTAGAGAAAATGTGCCGGACTGAGCCTGGAATTCTCGAGGGGAAAGAGTACGGCAGAGAAACCTTCGATCTAAATTCCTAAACCGAATTAAGCTGTATAAGCTTTATTAGTACATTAATTAATTAAATTACTGTCTCCCACGCCACAATTCGTAGTTCCACACACGTAATAGCACATTTAAAACTGAAGAGATAGCTCTCCGACCGGGAATCGAACCCGAGTCTCCCGCGTGTCAGGCGGATGTAATAACCACTACACTACCGAAGAGGGGTGTTAGTTAGCCGGACGCCGGTGGCAGGTACTGAGGTCCTGGTTACGGAGGCTACTCAGCTAAAGTTGAAATTAGGGCCAATAGCTCTAGAATGATCATTTCATTTATAACTAGGATATTCACCCATCAGGGTAGGAAAATGTTAGTAATTTCACAAAAGCTCTTACTTGCAATCACAGTCATACTAAAACTAAAAATTCCAGCACACAATACATTTTTGTTTTCATTTAAAGCAGTGTTATTCACAACATAAAACGATTTCATGAAATATGTACACATGTTATGCCATCAAATATGAACTATCAATGAGAATAAAATAACTACTTGCACAATTATGTTAATAACAATATTATAAATTTCATTTTACTGACCTGTAATGACATGTTAAAACACAGAAACAAAACAATTCACCAAAATAAACCGTACACTGCGCCGGCTTTTGACTATCTATCCCCGTTCTCGAGCGATAACCCGACTTCAATTTATGACTTGTTTTTCTCTTTTTCTTTCTTTACATACAAATATGGGGTGTCCCAAGACCAAATGTATAAGGTTCAATGAAATAATATTTTAAATAGGCCTCAGTATACTGCAAGAATTAGGCTTAGATTTTTTCGCAGAATCCAAAACTCCAAAAATTTACATGGTGTTCCATTTAAAATAAGAAAGTTGATATCAAGTTGATCTGGCAACACCGCTATCTTAAAAATAATTCTAAACGGTAGATCACAGTCTATTTTGAACAAAACCTATCGAAAAAAGTATCTTTTTTCGATTAGTTTTGTTCAAAGCGCCAAATATGAGAAAAGGTTTATAGATACAGAGTGTTTAAAAATTATTTCTAAATATGTTTTTTTAAAATATTTCTGACGATTTGAATTACAGTAACTAGGGATTACGATACACTTTTAAGCGTAAAAATATTTTTCAACTTTGATGAGTGGCGTGCGTGTCAGCAAGTTCCAACATTTATTTAACAGTGCTTTTCTCAAATTTGATTTATATTATTTTGTAAAGCCTGATTAATTTTAAGTAGTAAAGGTCTTTTAGCTTTTTTTTGTCCGAGGTACTGTTTTCGAGTTAAAATTAATTTGTGAAATCCTACCTAATAATATGACTGCAAATATCCAATTAATAATTTTTTTCAATTTCTTAAATATTTTTAACGAAATTTTGATAAAAAGGTACCAATAATGCATTTAGAGATATTTAAATGTTTATATAAATATTTTCTTATATTCTTGACTTGTATTATGATTTTTAAACAAATAATTTGTTTCAAGTACTAATTTTTCTTAACATATACCTTATTTTGATGTTTTATACGTTTTTAGATTTGGTTTCGAACGGAATATTTCGTACCAAGAAAGTATAAAATAAACATTTTTTCAATATTTAGAAAAAATATTCTTAAGGTAATATTTTGAGATTTAATATAAATATTTTCGGGCAATTTTGGTTAGTTTGTATTGGCAAAAATTGTTGGTTTGTTGGGTTAGGTTAGTTTTGGTTTGGAAAGCAATATTTCTCAAAATAAACTTTTCAAATTATTTAGGGAAAAACCTTAAGGTATTATTTTAAGATTACGTATAACTATTTATTATTGGTTATTTTAGAGTATTTTTGCCTAGTTGGATTAGTAAAAGTCGAGCGCGCGGTAATAATTTATCGATTAAATTTGTTTGAGTTGAAATATTTTTCAAAACTAAATTAAAAAAAAAAATTCAAAAAGATAATTTGTTTTTTTTGGAGATTTTTCCTTTCGAGGAATCGTCCGCGAATCCTATCGGAAATGTGGGTTCGAGTCTCCTGTAGCAATATTTTATTAATAATTTCATACTCGGTTTCTGTAGTTTTGTTTTCGAAATATTTTCATCGACATTTTTAAAACTAAATTGACACCCTGAACAAGATAAGAGGTAAAATGGATCACGTTTGAGAAAGTATGTCACAATAATTATTATTGTCGAGAAATGATGAAAAATTATAGATAAGTTAAAAGCACAATTATATGAAGTGGTAAATAATATAATGGCGCGAGCAAATTCGCCTTAAATCCCATCGTCCCACTTAAGACGGCATTACATAATTCAGAGACGAGGGGTGCCACTTTCGGTGCCGTGTCTGAATGACTGCTTGACGTCGCAATTAGTTTAATTGTGAGATAAAAGCGTCGTTTCAAACGTCCTTTTTCGAATTCAAACTGAAATGTTAAATTTTGATGCCTGACTCTCTTTGTGCGCGACGTTACTTAAAACGGTTAGGAAATTCCGGAGAAATTATTTTGAAGCAGTCACTCGTCGGGGGCTTTTTGTGTTTTTGTTGCACGCAACGCCTGCACATTTGTCGTTTTCGAGCAACGAAAAGCTGGGGTTTAATATGCGCTCGGAAATCTTCAAACAAAAATTAATTCTAGTCTCATAATTATTGTAAAATGTGTAAGTTCTAATTCATTTATTTATTTAAAGAGTAAACCTATTACCTACTTAAATAACGCCATAACTTCAGTGTGTTAAAATCAGGTATGAAATACAGCAATATAATGCTAAGATATATATGAATAAAACCTCGAATAAAACTGTCATGTAACGAAAATTAATTACACAGTTTATAATGAGTTTATATGGTATACTCAAGGAAAAATGCAAATGTGGCAACACTGTTCGGAACTTTGGCTGCATCGTTAGCTATTATAAGAATGCCCTTGTCTTGCTGCTCCGTCTCATGCGGATTCCACGACTGTTTATGTATTCAAATACGGAGCCATCACGATTTTAACCATCTTCAGTGGCGGATCTTTGTGAAAAAGAACATATTTACTTATTACCGACGACGAAAATAAGTACAGAAGTTCTGCTTTTATTTTCGTTTACTGATCAGATATGACATCATAGAAAATCACCAGGAGATAAGTTGGGTGATCTTGGAGGTCGGTCATATTTGCTTTTTAATTTTTTATAGAATATGTAATAATTTTTAAATATGTTGGTTAGTAAGATACGTTTCAATAGTAGTTATATGTTGGTTAGTAAAATACGTTTCAATAGTAGTTAAAATGTAATTAAATTTAACATTTATAATATTTTTGTCAAATCGCTATGGTTTTAAAATATACCTTCATTCTAAGAGTTTTTACTGATGCACTCTAAGCCTCCAAGAACAAGCATGGTTAAAAAATAATAAAAGGATTCATTTAAAACATTTTATGAAAATTGCACGCTACATCGAGCCAAATTGTATTTATTACGCCAAGTCCTAGGTGAGCGATTTACAGTCGACGCGAACGCGAAGCGCTGGCGATGCCGTACGAAAAGTTAATATAGTCGCACGGCATCGCCACTGATTCGCGTTCGCGTTCGCTGCAAATCGCTCACGTAGGACCGGGCGTAAGCGTTTTTACGAGGAAGAGAGTCCGGAACGCCACTGACCCGTAAGCACGTTTCTATTCAGAAACCTAAAATCATCGAATCATCGCCCATCATTCGTTGCGTGAGAAACAATCATGCCTAATGTTTTGATAGGATACACAGGTACCCTTTAATGACTTCTTATTATGTCTTTTTTGTTATACGACGAGTTTCGGAATGTCCATTACAAAACGATTTTGAATTTTACACGCTGTTTTTCTCGACCAAAACGGAATTGGATACTATGGAATCGAAAACGTCCGTTCTGACCGGGATTTCATTCAAGAAAAATTTAACATTTGATGAAGAACGCATTGGTTTCTTCCCAAATCTGCTCGTGATGCAAACGTGATGACCCTGAAGAAGTGGTGGCAACGAACATGCAAAATATAGAAGACATACACGATTGCAAGAAAAAAAAGATAAATCACATATGGCAATGTCAAGAAACACGAGACACAAACAACTCAAAAAGGACATAAACCAGACTAAGAAAAAATCACTGGAAGTAAAAGTATCTTATATTCGTGTTTAAAATACCTGTTTACTTGTATTAAATAACCTAAAATAAATTTATCTTGGAGAAGTGTGAGTGTCCTTGCAATTAAAACAAAAATGCCTGGAAAGTTGGCTTTTGAATTTCACTGTATTACAATTTTGAATTTAAGATTTTTTCCTTAATGTTGGAAAGTAACATTTTTGGATTGCCTTCCCTGTTCGTTACGCCTCAAATTTCGCATAGTCAAAAATTGTTTTTATTCGTGCAAAAATGATTTTCTTGGGGGAATTGTTAATATATGAACGAGTTTCCCACAGGTATGTTGCGTACCTGTTTGGCAGGTACTCTAGTGATTACCCCCGAAATTCACGAATTATTATCTTTTTGCTCCCGGAATTTGCGGGATTACTCTTTTTTTATTTTTGAGAATAGGTATGGAAGAAGCAGCTATTTTACCAATTGTATATAGAATAATATACATAATATAATAGGTAACTGGCATTTTGGGCCACTTTTGATGTGAAAGACATTTATTTAATCATAGAAATGCACTTCAGTTAAACAATAATTTATGTGCAATTTATGTTAGGCTATGTATCTAATAGTAATTAAGGTGTTCAGCATTTGCCTGTATAAATAGTTAGGGATTTGCCTTGTGCCTATAATATATTTTTTTATTAAAAAATACACTTTTAAAACAACAAATGAAAATTATTTTCGGAGTTGGGCCAACCAGATATAGGATTTGAGCGGCCAAGGCTCTATGCTTAATAATATTTTCCCCTTAATACTCAGCCGCTATATAAAAAGGACACCCCCCTCATTAACATTAAGGCCAAAACTACAACCTGCTGCATTTTCACACTCGATCCAAACAAACGTTTAATAATTGCATTAGCCGTAATCTATTGTCATGTATATGCCGCACTCATCTTTCGTATAATCCACCCCATCTCAAACTGTAGCACATTTATTGCGGTATTTATGATTATTAATACACCGTATAATAAAAAGGGGTCTCCGCTCATTTATGTAACAGGCCACATGTCGGATCCGTACAATGCGAAAACGATCGGCCATTGTTGGAAGCTAATCGGCGTGCTTAATGGAGATAATCGCGCGAAGTACTCTGGTGGAGTGTGATCACTGATGTGATCGGATTATCTTTGTTAAGACGATTTTTTTGTAAGTATCGATTCGGTCGGATCCAAGACGTAAAAATCCATGCGCATTGTTTGAATATACAGCAAGTCTGTCAAAATAATTTTTTATGTATACATCAAAAGTGCATATATTACCTAACCGTAACGATAGAACTTTGCAGAAGTTCGGGAAATGTCCTGAAATCCTGCTCTACACTTCACTCTGCATGATCTAAGCGATCGATTGATAAAAAGAAAAACAAGAAGGCATGTTTTAACTGAATCTCCTTGTTTTTTTAAATTTTTTTTAGTTCAATATTATGACGATGAATTATGGTAAATAAACAAGTTATTTATGTCACTAGTGAGTAATTAATAATTAGCAATTATTAAACTTTTGAGACAAGTTTTTTAGTTTTGGTTTTAATATTTTTCATTAATATGACTATTGAATTTCTCGAATGAGAGGTCATTTTAGTTTTAGTTTCTTGGTAAGTTTTTGTTGCTTTTTCAGTTCATTCTTTTCATGAAAGCCGTCATGATCATGATTATAAGCCATTTTTTTATTATTTTCCTCACCAAGATTTATGTATGTAGGTTGATTTTAGGCAATTGTCATATAGTTCTTGAATATCCGATATCCGGTCGGATAGTTAATTTAGGCCGGATACCGGATAGTTACCGAATATCCGTTTCAACTCTAATTTGGTTATTCCCTGCTACCTGGAGATAAATGTTTATTTTTCAAATACCATGGCATTGATGTTTGAAGTCTGATCTGATTTATCTTTTTTTTCTGGTGACATTTTATAAAATAGCTATTCGATTGTGAAAGGCTCGTTGAAAGGTTGAAAATGGTCGAGCTTTATTTCAAGAATGGTAATAAAATAACGCTACAAGAACACGAGAACAGTCGGAAAAATGTGCAGGTTGGTTGGAGAGTAACATCTGTGCCAACTATAATTAATACGAGGAAGTTATTGCAAAAAACAATATAAGTATCTCTAGTAAATAAGAAACGGACAAAAGAGAGAAATGAAAAAAGGGATCTTATTATATTGCTTTATTTTATATAAATCCAATATAAGGTATGGACCATGAATCTAGAGAGTCAGTTATGGAACAGTTCAGAGAACTTTAAATCGATACGGATACCATGATTTTAAAGCTAGTTTAACAAATAGACGATGAATGAAAAAGAAGAAAACATGAATTTGTGTAATTTTAATCATCTCCTGATGGTGCTAACATGGTTAGCGAAATGCGCGTCGCGTCGAGTGCAATAATTATGTTTCGGTATTGTGGATAAAACTCCGTTTTAGGGCATTTTGCCGAAGGTTCCAAACCCCAACATACCTAGTAAGTATGTTATTACCAAATTCAGTAAACAGATTTTAAAAACTATATTTATATTATAGCTCGTTTGTAAAATAATGGCAGAAAATAATAATGAATTAATTTGCAAATACAACCTTTATCTCTAGGTTGAATCAGGTATCTAAATACGTGAGTACCTAATTACATCGAGACATCATAATATTTCGTAATTCTAAATCCTTTAATATTTCGAAAACCGTTAAGTTTTAATACATCATATATTATACAAAAAATATGCAGATGAAATCCAACCACTTTTTTTTCGGAATATATTTTTTTTAATTTAAAAAATAATAGGGATATTTCCATTTAAAGAGCTATCTGGATCACCCTGTTCATTTGAATTAAAGTATGGCGAGGGCAAAAGTCGTTTTCATATTGTGCGCTAACTTTTAAAATTAATCAATGGCGAAAATCCATCCATGTTTTTATTCCATCAGCAAGCTTCTAAGAAGAAATGCAACAGATTTTTTTTTACAATTTATACTGATTTTTTTTAAATAAAATCTTTTTGGATCTAAGGTGATTCTTATTTCCCATGAATTTGATAATTTGTCCAACTTTATTTTCAGTCAGATTCATAGAATGTTCTTGGTAACGGATGTTCTTCAAAATTTTCGCTTTCTAATATTAGGTCTAGCTTCTGTCATTTAATATTTACAATGTAATATAATAAACTTTTATAAGAGAATTCCCAAAGCGGATTGAAATCTTTAAGTAAAACCCATCGTCTTCAAAAAATATGTAAAAGATGTAAAATTATGGTAAGGAACAAAGAGACCAAATTTTAAATGCAAAATGAATTAAGTACTATGAGAACACAAACTAATGAAATTTTAGTCATGAGCCAAAAGAAAACCAAAAAAAAAAACAAAAATGAAGAGGTGGCAGAAAATAGTATATTAAGTATGCAATAAACATTTCTCTAATATCACTCATAATAATGAAAAATAATTTCTTAATTTTAAAAATTCACTAAATAAATAATATCTACAATAAGTCAAAATTGATAGATTTTAAGTCTGTCATGGTTATGGCAATTTCTGATATTGGCCGGTATCTTAATAAAACACCTGTATTCTAATGAATCTCATTAAAATACAGGTAGTAAAGAAATATATTAAGGGTGGGAAGTATTCAAATTTACATTTTGTATAAGCCAGCATATTCTCCATATTACAAATTTACCTATGCTCAGAAAAAAACAATTTACTATTGTCCGTCAACGCACGAATCTCGATAATATCCAATTTTACAAAAGATCTTTTTGCAGTCTGTGCGTGCAATTGCCACCAATCGATTTCTTTTAACCTATATTTTGGATCCCCTTTTATCCCCTTGTTCTATATATGTCGTATAAAAGTGCAAACTTAATTATTAAATGCTCAGACTACCGCACGTTTTAAATGTTCAATTTGAATATCCCTTCGACTAACTATCTTCACTGCTACGAAGTAAACGAAGTGTATTTTTAAAACCGTTTTATTCTCATCAAAATATATTTCTCTAACCGGAAGCCGCTAGCGAGTAGGCATGAACCTACTGATTACATTAGAGCTATTTTTAAAGATTTCTCTTCCTAAAAGTGTAAATGTTTGAGACGCTTTAATTTATGTTTATTTTACTCCAATTAATTTCCTTCTCGTTCCTCCACCCCGGAAAGTTAGAATTTTTATTTAAATTCAGTTATTGTTACCTATCTGGAACTAATCAGTTTCTTTTCGTTTGCCGAACTGACTGCAACCGAGTAAATCTGTTTAAGTATCCTATTTCTAGAGATTGTCAAAGTTATATTTACATTTTGTGTTTTTTGTCGCAAAACGTTTTAAAGGCGTCGTTCTATCACGTGTGTTCTAAAACTATTAGCAAAACGCAGTCTGTCAACGCGCCATTTACAGCTCTGATGGAAACGATCCATAAATATTTCAGTTAGGATGATTGCAATAAATAGTCTGATCTCATGTCTTCGTTGTAATAGACATGTTACATACGTGAAATTTCCTTTCAAATATAACGGGCTTGCTATTAATATTGCGGTTTTGGCAAGTTATGCTTAAATCATATTTAGTTTTACTATGAAAAACGTTGTACACAGAGTGTAAAAATCTCGAAAAGTGATGGTACTAATTAGAATTTGAACAGAAACAGTTTTGAAATATCAAACCTGGTAGAAAACCCTAGTGATGGTAGTGATTTCTACTCGAAATGCTGAATTGCGTTAGAAAATCATATCCTAATTAGAAATAGGTATCATTGTTGAAAAATATATAAGCCATTTGTAAAAATTACATCATATGAAATATTAAAAATGTTCAAATTTAAATAATGTTACCTAACATACTAGAGACTTGGGCGATAAATGGGGATATAACTGGAATTTCAAAGTGCCATTTATAGATCTTGGGTCAACGAAATATTAAATTCATAAAAATTCATTTCCAGGAGAGTCAAAACATAAAGTAGTTTGAAAATGAGATATTATGTTCTTATAAAATAAACTATGAAGTGATTATGTAAACGTGTAATTTATTCCTTGAATTTTCCTGATGTTTTATAGTCCTTCTACACTTATTTATAAAAAGGGATATCTTGATCAAGACTGAACTGGAAGATGTTAAACTAAGATAGAGAGCTACATATAATTTTGCTCTAAGTTGAGCCGTTTGAATTGTACATAAATGTCAACTTTCGAGGATCAATGACTCGAAAACAATTATTGAATATTGTAACATGAAAGTATCTAGAAATTAAAGGAAAATTGAGATACTTGTACCAGGAGTGTTCCATTTGAAAAAAAAACTTACATGCTGATTCACTTTATTGGAACAGCCTGTTTAAAACTTTCCTCAGAGCTTTATTCCATATTTCTAACATTAACAGAGATTGCCATTACATATTATTTCTGAATTATTTTTCTAATTATTTATTGCATTTTCAACGTTTTAGGATTACATTTCTTTCGTTTTGTTGCAGGTGAGTTTTATAACTAATTCAACAAGTATGAAGATGGGGGCCAATCCGTAGAGTTATTGCGTAAGTTTATTAACATTAGCCAACTGACGTTTAAGCTTGAATCCTTGCACTTTATTTCCTAACTACAAATTCCAGGCTATTATTGTTGCAGACCTCGGAACATCAATCGGACATGGAACTTTGAGATCTCACTCGTTTTTTTTTAACTGAATAATTACTGAAATTCGACATAAATTGTGTGATGCGGTGTTGCCACGCTTACAAACAGTTAATACAGTTTTATTATAATAGTAAAATAATACATATAATTTTTTTCATAATATTCGACTTGTTCAGTACGTAAATGAATACGAATTTTCGATTTTTCCTTTTAATTACGTAGGTAAGTTTAGAGACATAGGATATCAAAGTTTATACTAAATAATACTGACTATCAATTAGCAATGTTTACAACGGCATTCCGTGTGCTTTCATTGAGAAGCCTACGGAAATTTAATCAGGATTCTGCTGGCTCGTTTGCAGTAATCCACTATACCGGGTGACAACGAAACTACTACCAAGGCCCGGATTTTAAAATGGCTTGAGATAACACTTTGAAATTTTCACCGACCATAGGGTCCAGTGACGTGCACATTTCAAGCAAAAACACAATTGACAGTCACTTCCGGTTTCACCGGAAACGATATAAGTTTCACTTTTTTAAATGGCAACCCCCGTATATTTTTGCATATTTGAATTCTACGAAAAATTCTAAACACTTTTTATGTAGGATGTACTATAGCTAAAGTTAATAGATTTTGACTTATGAGACCCTATTTTGACATTTATTTGCATTTTATAAGAAAACAACATGTGCTACGACCAAAACAAATGGTGCAATTTATACGTCAACCAAGGCGCTCTAGGACTGCAGAATAAAAAACTCGAAATTAAGAGTTTTCAAAAATTGATATTTTTGATACGTTGATTTTCAATTTTTCATCGATTTTTGTATGAAAACGGTTTAACCTACAGCCATGAGACTTTTTCTACCCAATCTTACTTTTTTTGTCTTCTTTCCATTTCTATCCTTAGTTTTAATTTTCAAACAACGGATATTATTTTTTATTATGCTTATTGGATCCATAAAAATGGTGTTTAGTGGCTGGCTTTTATTAAAATAAAAATAATCATGTTTAGCCATGACACAGGTTGCTATGGTTTTCAAAAACAATTGAATTTTGACAGGTAACTTTTATCTTGACATTTTAAACAGATTGCAAAGAACTTTTAGTCTAAGCCGAAAAAAAGTCACGAAACAAAGCACGATAATTTACACAAATTGCAACAAAAATTGTGAAATCTGCCGAAGACACAGGTGTAATAAGTTACCTGTCAAAATTCAATTGTTTTTAAAAACCATAGCAACCTGTGTCATGGCTAAACATGATTATTTTTATTTTAATAAAAGCCAGTCACTAAATACCATTTTTATGGATCCAATAAGCATAATAAAAAATAATATCCGTTGTTTGAAAATGAAAACTAAGGATAGAAATGGAAAGAAGACAAAAAAGTAAGATTGGGTAGTAAAAGTCTCATGGCTGTAGGTTAAACCGTTTTCATACAAAAGTCGATGAAAAATTGAAAATCAACATATCAATTTTTGAAAACTCGTAATTTCAAGTTTTTTATTCTGCAATCCTAGAGCGTCTTGGTTGACGTATAAATTGCACCATTTGTTTTGGTCGTAGCACATGTTATTTTCTTATAAAATGCAAATAAATGTCAAAATAGGGTAAACTTTAAAGTCTCATAAGTCAAAATCTATTAACTTTAGCTATAGTACATCCTACATAAAAAGTGTTTAGAATTTTTCGTAGAATTCAAATATGCAAAAATATACGGAGGTTGTCATTTAAAAAAGTTAAACTTATATTGTTTCCGGTGAAACCGGAAGTGACTGTCAATTGTTTTTTTTTGCTTGAAATGTGCACGTCACTGAACCTTATGGTCGGTGAAAATTTCAAATGTTTATCTCAAGCCATTTTAAAATCCGGGCCTGGGTAGTAGTTTCATTGTCACCTGGTTTACAACGTGATTCAAAAAATATGCATCAAATTTTATCAATAGATTTCTTAGCAAAATTAAATCGATAACTTATGTCCTAAACTACTTCTTTTATAAGATAGCTTCTTAAATAAATATTTTTTTTTCTAAAATATCTCGAAAATGCCTAAAGTTAAAATAAAACATTGCATTTCTGCACAAGTTAGTATTAAATAGGAAGACACCGCCGCGCGCCGCCGCGTTTTTCACATATGATATTTTTTACCACTGCCAGTGGATTATCAACACAAAATTTATTTTTCAGAAAAATATAGACCGCTGTTTTTTTTAATTTTTAAAGTTACCTATTTCTGCTTTAGAAGTCAATACTACACAAAAGGTCTCTTGTGTGTGCTCTTGCTAAAGTGAGCCGACTCTGAAGAAAATTTCAAAAGTATTTTACTGTACGCCTCTGTTCCTTAGTTTGTAAAATCTGCAGAAATGTAATATGCCATTTCTGAGTAAATCTGCATGAAAAGTATCTGTATCTTGTAAACGAGGCCGATTAGGACATACAATTCTAGAAATTTTTCGATGTATATTCACTCAGAGAACATATATGTATTATATTTTTAAGCGCTTGTATTTTATGTTGGCACTATGCCAGAGAAAAACTGGTAGAGAAAAAAAATATGATTATCAGTGAAATACGTCTTCTTATGCAATACCAAGTTGTGCCGAAATGCAATGTTGTAACTTTGCTAGATTTTTTAGCCAAACTTCTTATTTAAGAAATTAACGCCCTGTATCGTATAATCTAAATACCTAGTTTAGATCATAAAATATGTATATGGAGTTTTCGACATATATTTCCTGCTAAAGAATCTAGTGTTAAAATTTGTTTCTTAAATTCCCTCTTTTTTCAAGGTTAAACATCATTTGGGGCTTTTAGTTTTTTTTTAGGTTTGAAATTAGACATTAAAACAAATATATTTAATGTTGGCAAAACGATGGCAATATTATTTCCTTGGTGTCCTTTTCCTGCCTGCATAATATTTTTTATTCTTTTTGAAAATTTTAAGGCGTAGCAGTATTCTCAATAAGATTAAAAACTGTTAATTTAAAATTTATTTCATATTTTAAAATTGGCAAAGCATAATGAAAATAAAGGTTAATATTGTTACGTTTTTCCCGTGGGTTCTGAACGAAATTACAACTTTACTATTTTAAACTAATACTCTCTTTATTCTCTACCACTGTATACAATTAAACGCACTAAACTACTCTTATAACTTTACAACTAATA
>MU181985.1:188363-215505 GCA_016904865.1 Pissodes strobi
TGATAATGCTTTATAAATTCAACGCTTAAAATACAGCTTTCTCTAATATCTCTTTAGTTATGATTTTGTGGTACGATCTCATTATGAATGTCATTTTTTTAAGCCGCTTAAAATGCAGCACTTTCCTTAATGTCTCCTTATGTATGCTTTAGTGATTCGATTACGTCATGAACGACATTCAGCTATCTCTTTAATTATCTTCTTTCCATTTAACTAGATGTTCTCCACAACGGAGGTATCTGGGGTGGCAATTTTACTTTCAAGAAAATATACATCGATTGCGATCATGTCATACAAATTCAACATCTTAAAATACAACACTCTAATGTTAGCTTAGTTACGATTTTGTGGTACCATCACATCGTGAACAGAATTGTCTGCTTGTCATCTATATAATAGTTCCCAACCAATAAGATATTTGGGAAGGGCAATTTTCTTCCGAAAAAAATACCTATAGTACGGTAATTCTATATAGATTTAACATCTTAATGTACATCTCTCTCTCTCTCTCTCTAATATCGTCTTATACTTATGATTTTGTGGTACGATGCAACATTCTAAAATACAACCCTCTCAAAAGCCCCTGACCTGCTGAGACGAGCTGCATATCGCACTATAAAATCATAAATAAGGTGACATTTAAGACAGCTATAATATGTTTTAGATTTTAAGATATTGAATCTGACATGATGAATTTCGATCATGACGCGAGCACTTAATAGAATATTTGTATATGTTTGTTCTATAATAAACAACGCCTATTGAACACCCTGTAGAACATCGTACGAGACCCGTAGACGTTTGGTATGCATCGGTTGCTCCCAGTACATGGTTCTGGTATTCCACGAATGTCGCAAAAACACCTTAGTTGGTGACGAGCGTATTAATTGAAGTTAAGAACATTCTCTTATATTGGCTTAACTCGGACGCTATTTTTGTCGATGGGTATTTCGTCACCAACGTTCTCTAAATATTTCAAATAATAGAATTACTTTCTGGGCAAACAATACCCAGAAGTACCAGCTTTTCAAAAACATAAAACCTCTGTAAATAGAATCTGGCAAATGTTGTTCTTTCAGATGATACATTTTAATAATCGACCTCCCCCCTCCTGTCGTTCGTCGTCGATACGCGAACGGGGTTAATGAGCTATATACCGGGACCAGACCGTTTATTAAAATAATGACACGCAGACCACGCCCCAATAATGACAGCCTTAAAAAACGGGTCCGTTCATCTTTTCATCTGCACGTCGACGTAACTAATTGCCCCCGTCCAACCCTTTCACGATCGTGTAATAACGAGTCTGTCCGCAATTAGTAGTTTTTCCCGTTTTTCACGGAAATTATGTGAACCCTTTTTGAGGAAAATTATTTTTTGTACGTCGAGTAAATAGCTACCTTAGGGGTCTTATTAACCGGCTTACGTAACGACGTGGGATTGACAGATTTTAATTTTTAATGCGGGTCGATAGCTCATCAGAATATTTAATGAGAATGGAAAATGTAATGTATTGCTTACAGCGTTAACGTAGATTAGTATAAGTAGAACGCAAATCTTTTACAAGTAGCTCTATCCCCTTTATATGTAGGCCAGTAACTAGGTCAATTTCCCTGGAAAAAATTGCAGAAGTTTTGATATTTTGTGATTCTATGTATCTTGAGCTGTTTCCGATTTTTTTATTTTGCCACTTCGTATATTTGACGCCGCGAGAAAATTTCGGAGATATCTGGTTATTCATTGATTTTCTAGTAAAAATGGCGATGTAGTAAATTAATCTATATAATTTTTTCTACAAAATTGGTCCTTATCATTTTTTTTCCATAAAATTAATTGTTTTCGCGTACGAGAATTACCTCGAGAACTACAAAGTTGAGCAAGTACGCAGCCTGTACACAATACGAATATTAAAGTATTGAGCCTGAGAAATGCTATCGAATCAACACACATGTTTCATCACTTTTGACCAGCCACTTTATTTTAAAGCAAAACAAATTGTCTGCTTGCGTGGTATTGAGGCAAAAGTGGGAAATTTAATACGATTAGTTAGATTTCATTTATTGATGTCGTTCATCGGGAATATTATGAATGGTAGTGGGTTAACCGAGCCTCTAAGTACAATTTTTGCACCGAACTCAATTGAAAAGATGTCGGGTCATGCATACGCTCGTGCGTGCAGAGCACATGCCTTAGTCGCACTTGCAAAATTAATCATGCAGGGAATTGATTTAACACCAGACCATCGCGCAGGACTAGAAGCTATTCTACGTGATTTCGACAAGTCGGTAATACTTAGAGCAGACCAGCAAGAATGCGTCAAAGAATTTGCTACACAATTAGTAAATCTGAGCACCGTGGTCCAACTAATAAATTATGGGTTTCTTATTTTCGCATGGTATCAATTATGAAACAGTTTATTGAGGCCGAAAGAAGCAGGAACTGGGATCATCTTAATAGTATCCAGCAAATATTGCCCTATTTTCATGCCAGTGGTAATTTATGTTACGGTAAATGTGGCCATTTATATTTGCAAGATATGCAGAGTTTAAAAGAAAAGATGAATCCTGCAGAACATTGCAGTCTTTCACAGATGGAGGGCGCTTAACAATTAGACGTTCTGACAAATTTTGGTGTGCCACATGGTCAGACCTGGTTATATAATATAATGATATTTTTATGTGCCGCTTTTCTTTTTTTGTTTATTTGCAAAAAGTTTATAACTAACAATTTTTTAACGAATTTATCAGATTTCATTAAAAACTAAATGTGTCGGGCGTCATTTGGGTTTGGTTGGGTTTTGGCTAAGTTGTGCCCTGAGTTGTTACTGTCATTTGTCACGATAGCCAAAACTTCGATTTTTCAGAAGTCACACTATTGCTAAATTTATTCTTAAGTTGTTTGCTGCAGTTTCTTTTAATTTTCTAGAAGGTAGCAAAATTCGTTGGTAAAAAATTATATACAATGAGTGTCTTTCTTTCTTTTATTCAGGTTAAAAAATGCAAATGCACTCTGATTTACGAATGGAATACCTTAGTTGCTTGTACATATTATTATCTATTCGTGTAATTTTTCGCTTTTTGAAACTAGCCCAAATTAACCAAAGAAATGAATTATTTTATTCAACAGACTTTTTTACATTAATTTGAGTTAGTTTCTGTTTGTTTTGCTGCCGGAGCGGTTGGCTAAAGGACGCCCGCAGGGCATATACGTAAAATGCAGACGCATAAGGTTCTGCCATAGGGCAACTGTAATATAAATGTTAGATATAATACGCCCGTTAGGTTTTGTCTTCAAATATTTGAACACTTCATGCTTGGCCCTCCGCTCGCTTCGGGAGCACAACCAACAAAAACTAACCAAAACTAACCGAACGCATGAAAAGCAACTATATTTATATTACAGTCGCCCTATGGCGAGATCCTTTCGCGTCTGCAGTTTACGTAAAAGCCGCCCGAGGACATAGGGATCGTCCCAACGACGCGCCGGGACATTACACGTGGTTTTGCTTTTTAATAGTGTTGTGATCAGTAGTCTTCCTTTAGATTCGTTAAGTAATCACTTTGTGTTAATAAGATAATTTGCAGCGTTTGGCAACTATGCACCAAGACCCGCGTCTGCTGCTAAAATGTTTTTTGTTTCAAGTAGTAGTGTAGGTTAGTGATTCTACATCAACTTATTCCCAAAAGTTGAACTTAGGAGCGTTTTTTCGGCACAGATGTGGTGTTATATTACAGAGACTTAAAAATTGCGGCACAACTCAGCACAACCACAGCCCCATGCAATGCCGCGTTTTTAATGAATTTCCTTACTTAATTTTGTTAGTTGTGTAACTTTTTTTACAACTAATCATAAGAAACATTTTTTCAGAAAGGAAATATGGTAGGACTAAATTTTTTTGGAAAAACGAGTAGCTGTATCTCCGAGAATGTTCGACATTTCAATAAAAATTGAGGCACAGCACAGTACCTAGCATATGTCAGCACAACAATTTTTTTATGAAGAATTTAAAATGACGGATGAACTTTATGGACATGGATTCTGGTACAAATTTTACAAAAAATGGGATTCTTGTGAACAAAATTTTGAAGCTGGTTTATCCCTCGCAAATTCGATTTTATGGAAACAGACTAAAGTGGCTTCCAAAATAGCCGTACTTCTGTCTATACGTTTTACCTTATTGACTGAAATACTTGATGTTGGTGCCAAAAAAAAGTATTTAAAAACCGCGTTTGTCAATTGTTTGTACTCCGTTTTCAGTCGAATTTTCTTACTTTTCATTGCCATATGGCCCCGGCAATCGTTCCGTTTTCAACTATTTGAACACTTCATGGCTTACCGTCTCCTCGCTTCGCTCGCACCGGGGCGGGGGCGCAACCAACAAAAACTAACCGAAACCAAAACTATACGTATAACACAGTCGCCCTGCGACAAGATGCGATGACATTTGGCGTTTAGAAAAAAGCAGTCCTGATCGTCTAATAAGAAGAGCGTTAGAGTAGAATACCACCACAGTTTGTTGAATACCAACCAATTTTTGGACTCTAGTACCACTATATACCATTGAATGTGCTGATTGAGTCAAGTGTGTCTTCTATATGACGGAACTCATCGGCGCCGAAACTTGATAATGGCTGGGGGGAGGTTCCAAAAATCTCTTATTACGTCAAGTGATATTGCTAAAGGTAAAATAATTGGGGACTTATTAGCATCAATAAACGAGTCAATAACCAACATTTTATTTTACTTAATGAAATTCATTTATTTACCTTATTTTTCTTCATAGGAATGTGCATATACCTACCTAAATGAATAACTACTACAGTGTGTCCAGAAAAGTATGCAACATATGAGAAATTTCTTTATTATTGGATTCTCAGAAAATTTTATTCTTCATAAAAGTTGGTGCTTGCGCTAAAACAGTAAACGAGTATTTCAAATTTTACGTACTGCCTTTAGTGCGGACGCAAATGTCATTTTCCGAAATCGCGTCAATAGTAAAGCACCTTAATTTATAAAGATACAGCAAAATCTTACAAGGAAAAGTTCTTCCAAATTAAAAAAGTGATCTAAATATGAAATTTGAGTTAAGTACATCAATTTTTAATTTTCCTTTTTTTTCTCGATTTTTTTCTCAAACGTTACGCCATCGGTGAATGCTTTGTTCTTTTGTTATTAGTATACCTAAACTGGCTATTATCTCTGGAAAACTGCAACATTATGCAACTATGTAACTAATTTCTATCTTAAATAAATTTTGAAGTTACTTGGCCAGTATACTAATAACAAAAGAACAAAACAGTGGCGTAACGTTTAAGAAAAAATTGAGAAAAAAAAAGAAAAATTAAAAGTTGATGTACTTAACTCAAATTTCATATTTAGATTACTTTTTTAATTTGGAAGAACTTTTCCTTATAAGATTTTGCTGTACCTTTAAAAATTAAGGTACTTTTCTCTTGACGCGATTTCGGAAAAATGACATTTGCGCCCGCACTAAAAGCAGTACGGAAAAGTTGAAATACTCATTTACTGTTTTATGGCAAGCACCAACTTTTAACAAGAATAAAATTTTCTGAGAAACCAATAATAAAAAAGTTTCTCATATGTAGCATACTTTTTTGGACACACTGTATATTCAAAACAATATGAGCCTTGCTGCTAAAAGTAGCAAAATACTAAATACACATTAAATTTTGTATCCGTCTCTATATTGCAAGCTATTATACTATTATGTTCTTAAAATTTGAAGGACAATTTTTCTTGGAAATAGTAACTGATTTTGCTTTGCAAAGGTTTTCATACGTCTTTGCAAAGCAATCTTACCCACAGAAAATGGGAAACAAAAGATTTAAACAATAATAATTTTTTTAAAATATGTATAAATAAAATTAAGATTATTTTTCGATGAAATAATTTTTATATTATAGATAATTTCAGTATTATGTAACAAGAAAAATTATGCCTATTTTTGTGTTCAATATGCAATGAACTTGCATATATAATTATTCTTAATCCCTTTAAATAGCGTCCAGATTTGGGGAATTATACATTGGCCGTTCATGCGAGGGGTGATCCTTTTAAAGAGAACGTAAGGAAATTAAAGCGTTATTTTTATATAATTCAGATACACATTTTAATAGTAGCTTAGACACATCCGTAACTACGTCAGAATTGTTCACATTGACGAAAAAGTCTTTCAAACTTGCAGGCTTCAAATAGGCTTGTAATATACGACAGAGTGGAATAATTTCATGTTCTTCATCCTCAGTTTCACAATCGGAAGAAGATGGACCCCCTTGTCGTACCTCTTCAATACAGTCGATGATGGTAAATTATTCTTCAGTTTCGGCTGCTACACCACTATCGATTAGCGCAGATTGTTTCAAATCCACAAAAGTGTCGTTTAGGGTAGGAAACAATTGGGCGAGTGGAATATTATCTCCTTCTTCGAAGTCTCCATATCTATATTTAGAAAAATGTATTGTCATTGAGAACAAAGTTTGCCAGGCCACCGAAATCCAAATTAAGTCGTTGGTTAAGGTAGCTCTATTTGTTGTAGAGGACAACCACTATCCACATATTATGTTAAAATCCTCGTACTAAAATAACTTTTGTAGGTCATCTTAAAGTTCTGAAAAATGCTTTGGTTGGTAATGTGAAGTGGTGCTTCGTGGAAGAAAAATAAGTTTGACATTGTCCAGTGCAATTTTGGGATGCGATGATGCTTTATCTAGAAACCGTACCATTTTCCTTTTTCGCCTCTTCATCTTAGCATCAAATTCGTGCAGCCACCTCGTAATGATGTCTCCTATCATCTAGGCTTTTCTATTGGATATCCGTTGAAGAGGTACCTTATTGATGTGCGTCCCTTTACGGCATCGAGAATATTTGCTTTTAACCATGATAGGTGGTTTCCGAGGTGGTTTCTTCCTTCTTTTCATCTTCCATATTTGTACCAAACAAAATTGCAATTTTTTAAAGTTTGCATTTTTCAAGGCAATGCACGATAGTAGGGATCCATCTCGTCTGGATTATACACATCCTTTGGGGCGTAATCTTTTAAAATGTCCAATAACTTCTTTCAAGTTTCCAAATATGCGATATTAACATCCTCGGACTCTCCATAAATTGCCTTGAAGGTAGAATCGTGTTGACGACTACATCTAGTCCTTGACCGTGCAACATCGAGGGTTTTGCTTAAATTATGGGCCCCGATATTGGTTAATGCTTATTTTAAACCTTACAAAACCAATTAAAACAATTTTGTCCACAGCAAGACCCTCGATTTTTTTGGTCACCATTTACAAATTTCTAACGTCTCGTCTCTTCTCTACTTTGTAGAATGTTGCCAACTTCAATTATTCATCCAATTCCCTAGTATTCAAACCACTTTTTCACTTTCATCGATTATACAATTTTTTTATTTGATAGAAAGACGTTTCCTTTTTCTCGCCATCACAAAATATTTAATGTTAACCGGTAAAAGTTCAAAATAGATAAGACTAAAGTTAAAAAAGGCAAAGCGTAGAATTATGTAGGTTGTACTTGAGGTATAAATTATATATATGGTCCATCTATCATAAAGGAATTTGTCTCATTTATATCTTGTTGGGTTTTATTACCCTTTATCGAGAGTGATTTTGGCATTGTTGTATATTAGGAAATTCCAATGGATGGTCGCTATATAAGGGTGATTACTAACAGGGATTTTACTTATTATATACAGGTAAAAATGTATTTAATTACCATAAAAATAGATTATTGTAAAATATATTTGTTTTTGATTTTCAAATTATATTATATTATTGTTATATTTAAAATAAAATTAGTTTAGTGCATATTTACATGAAATAATTGTTGTTCTTCTATGAACTATAATTCACCTGATGCATATAAAATACAAATAATTTCATATTACCTGAATTAAGTAGTTTTTATTTATTTTACCTGATTTTTTTAATATGTTTTTAGTTTAAAATGTTTAGAACAGTTCAATTTCCTAGGCAGTTATGAACCATGAATTTATTTTAATTCTTGGTGCTTACTATCGATGTTATGCAACTATTTTATGAAAAATCTTGTTGTTCGCACTACTAAATTAATTATACACTTAAATTTTTTGTCTTCTATTTTTCATTGAATTGCTGTTTTCTTTGTTTTGTTATTTTGTCTTTTATTTAAGACAAATAATATTAGAAGTTTTCTTTATTTTTGTTTTTACAATGTGTTACGTTCAGATTTTGTCAACAAAAAATTATATATTTTGACAACAATTTTACTTCAAAAAATTATACCACGCAAAATATTTTAAAGTAAAGAAAATCGAAATATATAAAACGGCTTGTTATGTTGTTTCAAATAATATTTATTAATAATAATTGTAAAGTAGATCTTTGGAGGACACTGTCAAAATTGCTGACTGGCTGTGCACCCCGCGAATTTTACAGACCAGATGGTTTATTCGTGACGTAATCGCATGTTTTCATGATCCCAAAAAACGTTGACTACATGAAAATTGTGCAACGGATTCGTTTTCATGCTTTACAATATGGCTAAGCTATTAGGTTCTCATGAACAAATTCATTCCGCCTATTTGCTCTTTTTAACGCGAACAAAAACGCATTTTAATAATCAAAGGCCTCGACGATGATTTTCCGGTTATTTGTTTGTTAATCGCGACGCACAATGCAGGTTGGGTTAGGTCGAGATATTCATGAATTCGCGCATTAGAATTGCTGATACGAGCCGCGACGATCTAACCACTGTCATCCAGAAACGCGAACATAACTGGAACGCGCATATACTTACGTTCGTCACAAATCATACATATTAACTTGACATTTCGATTATAGAAAGTTGGGTTAGGGTTACGTAGAGAGTACTATTGTTTCTTCGGTAATTATGGGATGATTTCACCATTCTAGATGTGTATAGTAATTACTTATTAGGTTGGGTAAAATGGAAAGTGTTTTTGACATACCGGCTAGTATTAAGTTCTCACAGTTTCATTTGTCACTAAAAATTTTAACAGATTTTTAGTGGACAGCCTCATCTTAAACTGCCGACCGCTGTTGGATAAATATATCCTTATTCGCCCATTCACCAAGGTATTAAATATTTTATAAAATTTTTAGGTGCAATATTTTTAAGTAATAGTCGAGGCAATAGTTTAAGTGAATGGATACTCTGACATCCATGGACGTAACGAACTTGGCAATTACTTGGTTTAAATCCTTTTCAAATATATTTAATAACCACGTCCAGAGATGCACCCATAACTGGGACGCGTATGTACTGACATTAATAATAATAATAATATTAATTAATAAACTGTCATTTTGCCAATGTTTATAGAATAAATGAAGGTTGGGTTAGTTTGGGTTAGCAATATTTAACATCAGTATGGGTGCATTTCTTTGTGATATTTACTTTACAACTATTTTTTAAAATTGAATACTTATTGGAGCACTTAACAGATAAAATTAGCTCGCGATTCGTAAAGATAATTGTTTAAAAATCGAATAATATTCCTTTGCCCATGCTGCATCTAAATTATAAATGCACTCGAGCCTAGCGCATTAGAGTTTCACCGATCCATCAGCGAAGAAGAGCTTGAAGAGAGCGACTGTGACTCGAAACAGCTATTTAAAAAACCCCGACACAGTACATTAAAAAGCCATATACACGAGAGCAGTTCTAACAGAGGAGACCGAGCGATGTTGCGGAGTATTAGGACGCTGTAAGGCGTTTTAAGTGCACCCATGAATATTGGATGTGACCCGAGTGACTAGGCGAGGTGGCTCGAATCGCTCTCAAATATTTACTGGCTTTTTAGAACCACTTATATTCCGAAGTCTTAGTTACTTACTGCTTACTGGGTAATATCGACAATTTTTTTACCTACTGTGTTTTTCGCTAACGACGGTTGACACCGAAGCCAACATACATTTGTATACAGGGTATTTCTAAATTTAGCGTCATTATGCCACCAACGATTTTAGAAAGAAAAGTTAATTTAAACCTATTTCCTAAAATATTTAAATTTTAAAGTGCAGTGTGTTAAAATTTAATTTTTTTATTACGTATGAAACAGCAATGATACCTTTAAAAAAAATTGCTAATTATTGCTTTTTTTGTGTTACGGTTCCTTTGAGCCTCCTGCACATATTTTCCCCAATATCCTCTGAATAAGAGTATATGATTGTTGAAACCAGTGGCGTTTTGATGAAAAGTTCTGAGGGCCAAACGAAATCGATACTCGGAAAAAAGCAACACCCCGTAATTTTTTTAAAAATAGTTTATTGTTATAGTAGGTCGTGTACCAATTTCGAATTAAATACTGCAAAACATGTAAGGCATATTTAAAAAACTACGGTAAAATATATATTTTAAAATTTAAGCCATTGCATTCGATCTCGATCGGTGTTTTTAAATCGAGTTTTAAATTAAACAAATGTACAGCACTGATTAACTTAATTTCGATTTACCAATGGCGACCGTGATAATGTTTTAAATATAGTAAATTATAGTACGCCGCTAATGTCATAATTGTAGTGACATATTTGCTAATAAGGTACATTAATGTCTATCACTCGAAAATACTATTTTAAGCAGTGACCTGTGTAGTTAGTGCTCAATAAAGGTGTAATGTTTTAAATAATAATAGTACGTTACGTCACTGGCTCTTTCACATTATTATTATTATTATTATTATTATTATTATTATTATTATTATTATTATTATTATTGTTATTGATATTATTATGTCCTGTAACGAGCCTTAAGCATAGTGTGCCAATTATGTAACACTATTATGAAAATTAGAGATCATTATTTACTAAGAAAAGATACGTTTGACATTAATTTACCAAAATAAACATCGGAATCCAAATTAAATTATTTATTTAAATATAATATATATTCGAGTATATATTGTAATATTGTTTGTGAAAGTTTTCACAAACACTCCAAAGACAATTATTCTATCTCAAATAATTTGAAGTTATGTTATCGCCCATAAACTAATGAGAAGATTCTCTTTCTCTTATAATGTATTTCATCTATGTTAACAGACTATTAAATCAAAGCAGAATAAGATACGAAGTTTTAATCTACATTGGATTCTTAAAGATTTGACTAAATGCAGTCAATCACGAAACACTATAAATAGGAAGTATTTTACTAAACTAGCTTTATAATAAGTCAATAAGATAGCCGGTGAAGTAAATATGTATAGATATAGCCGGTAAATATCAACAGTTATAAACGAATTAAGTACTAAACAGAACTAAGCTAAATGAATCCCATGGCAGCGATAATATCGTTATATCAATAAAAAAAAAAGTTAATAAAGACATGCTAAATCAGCGAAATAGCCAACGAGGTAAATATATATATATATATATAGATCTAAACGGCAAGTATCTATAGGTAAATACGAATTGATTATTAAACAAATCTAATCTATATGAATCTCTTGGCAGCAATAATATCAATATATAATAAGCAGTTGCTAGAGATCTGTTAAATCAATGAATTACTCTATAAGGTAAGTGCATATATACCTAGCCGGTAAGTACCTACGGGAAACACGAATTGAGCTCAGTTCGATGTCAAGATAAAATTAAAGTCGCAAATAGCGGTTATGCGAACTGCCATGAGGCTTACAGCCAGATACAGTAAATTTTTTTGTTAAGGTAGGTAAGTGTAACTCGGATAATCACGAAAGTATTATCAAGATATTTCCTAATTAAAGTAATACTATATCGGTAATAAGGAAAGTCAAAGTTAAATAGTCGACAACGATAATTTCAATAACTCAATTTCGGTAAACTATAAGGACAGTAGGTACGATATACGATAAGAGATAATCTACAGTCGGCTCAAGGCATATTCTCTTGAATCTAATTACAGTAAAAGTAAATCAATTAATTAACATTTTAGCAAAGTAAATTCCCTCCTCCAGATGATATCAGGTATGATAATTATAGTAAAAATAAAATATAATCGGTAAATTCGATAAGCAAGACCGGTAAGCTCATTAAATTAAAACGAGAGGTATTGAAAACAGGTAGATATAAGAAACTAGACAACCTACTGTCGTTTAACAGTCGGATCACTCGGCTCAAACTATAGAGATTCCCTTTGAAACCAATATGGATAATGCGATTCAAAAAAGATTTTTCACTGACAGGAATATTAGTCAATTCAAAACATATTTGAGCCAGGAGACCTGGCAGGATGTCTTTCAGGTTGAGAGTGTGGATCAGGGTTTCAGTGAGTTTTCTAATTGTTTGCAGTACCATTTCAGTATAAGAAGCGACAGAGTGAGCATGGACTGAAACCCTGGTTAACGGCAGGTATAAGGAAGTCATCCCAAGTTCTCAAGGTTTTGTTTAGAAAAAAAATGGAGAGCAAGTCTGATCATGACGATGCTCGTTATAGATCGTATAAAAAAATTACAGAAATGTTCTAAAAAAAAGCCCAAACAAATGCATAATGATGAATTTTTTCTTCAATCTGATAGTAAATCTAAAGCAGCTTTAAAATTATAAATAATGATATTAAAAATAGTAAGAAGGAAAGAAGTGTGATCTGCGAAGCACGAGGTGACAATGACGTTATATTGACAGACAAAAAAATATCGCCACTTGTTTTAATTAATACTTTGTTAACCTTCCGGTGAGTCTTTTGGGGAACTCGGTAGTTGTCGACGTGCCACAAATCAAGAACCGAACTCCTAATTCCAGGATGCTTCGACTTGTAAATGAATATGAAATTGGAGAAACAATTGGAAACATAAAAAAATCTAATTCTGCAGGAATGGATAATATACCTTCTATAGTTTTCAAAAGGTCTGCTGATTTCTTATTGTATCCATTGACATTTTAAATGAATAACTCTGGCCAATGGGACTTTTCCCGACTATCTAAAGGTTGCTAAAGTCGTTCCTCTATACAAAAAGGCGGATCCACGGGATCTTCAGAATTACAGACCGATAGCTGTCTTGTCAGCATTGTCGAAGATCCTGGAGCGTGTTGTATATAATCAAATTATATATTTTCTTAACAAGTTTAATATTGTAAACGATTAATTTTTAGTAACACGTTTTATTTCGCCAATATTATTACAGCCACAAATATTTCCGCTTTACACCTTAAAACTTCGCCAGTATAGTCATCATAATTACATAACGCCATAAGTCGACTCTGCTATTCTTACAATAACTATATCTACGCCTTATTTCTAATCTATCTATATATACTCCGTATTATATAACACCATGACTAGATTCGCCTTCCAGGGTTGTCACGTCCTCGCCTATTTGAACGTCGCCTCTCCAAAATTTGCTTGTTACATTCGGCCATCCTGCAACAATTAATGCCCTCATTAATTTAACTCGCCAGTAAATCAACCAGATCTTATCGATCTGTGCATTCGCCATAACACCAAATCGCCTGTGGTTGCAACCTTACGCCTTTTATCGAATATCACCTTTATATTACGCCTTTGTCAGGTTTTCACTCGCCTTTTGCTGTCCCACAAGAAGTTTGGACGTTAAATCGCCATAGCTCTCGCCTTTCGCCAACAGAGCATTCGCCATTTGCACCTCGCCAGTTAAACTCACTTGCATGCACCTTTCAACCTGACCATTCGCCTTTGCACCTCGCCAGTCAGACTCACTTGCATGCACCTTTCAACCTAACCTTTCGCCCTCGGTGTTTTACACCTCGCCTCGCCAAAAAGTCAGCAAACGCCTTGCTTGTAAACGCCAGCCTGCGCCAGCAGTTGGAAATAGTACGCCTTGGGTACCTAAAATTCACCAAACGCCTCTCTCAATTTGAGAATCGCCTCAGAAGACCGCAAAGTCTTCGTCGCCTTCGCCTGCGCATGATCCTGGACTTCCTTGCCCCTCCAATTCCACAATATCGGTTGATGGACGCCGATATCTGTCAAAAGAGGACAGAAAGCCAGTATACAAGTCGCCATGGGAAGAGCAACCAAATGCCCTCGCATTCGCCTGTAGATCGAGAGGTAGACTGTCAATCAGACACGAAAGCGCCTTTGTGCCTGAAAGCCCACACCTTTCGATCAACGCCATTTTATCATGATAATAATGGGTCATGGTTTCGCCATCCAATTTAACCCTCGCTATCATCTCCTTGAGCAGCTGAGCAAAGTCATGCACTCTAGGAAACGCCTTCCTTAGAGCCGCCTTTCAGTCTTCCCATGAGAGGTCATATTCATCGAGCCGATTAAACCAGCCCCTTGCTGCGCCTTGCAATTTCGCCTGCATAAAATACGCTCTCTCATAGTTCGACCATTCATGAATATCGCCCAACTGATCAATTTTGCTCAACCACCTGACCACGTTACAGTCCTGACTGTCAGGATCGAAAGGGTCAAGAATGTCGCCGCCTGCCCTTGCCCTTGACCCCATACAGCCCAAACTGCAACCGGAGTCCGCCTTATCGCTACAAGCATGCTCTACTACCGCCTGTGGAGCGCTCTCACCTGATTTATCGCCTTTTCTGATGCCCTTGATACCGCCAGTATCAACGGTCGCCCTTTGTTTCGTCGCCTTTACCATTTCGGCCGCCTTTTGCTTCGCCGCCCTTGCCATTTCGGCCGCCACAATCTGCTGGATACTAGTTGCCAAACCGCCTTTCAACAGCTTATGTACCATGGCGACTGTTTCGTCTTCCATCGCCGAATCGCCTTCGCCGTGGTCACCGTCGCTTAATTCCAACTCGTAATCGAGCTCTAACTCGTCACATCTACCTTCCTCCATAGGAAATCACTTGAAAAACGCCTTTTAAACACCAATGCCAATAAACACAGTTGAAATACGCCACAATTTTTACAATAATCACTAATTAATTAGCACACACTTGTTTATTATTATCGTAAATATCTGAAAAATCGCCAAATGTCAATCCACTGTCAAGGATAGCAACAAACGCCCGCCTTTTGTTACGAGTTTTTGTGATATCGCCATTCACAAAAAAAGAAGAAGTTGGCACTGCGATTTAACTCGCCGAAATCGCGTATTTCACCGTTCTCCACAACAAATAACACAATACGTAGGTTATCCCGACTTCTGATCTGTAAACGATTAATTTTTAGTAACACGTTTTATTTCGCCAATATTATTACAGCCACAAATATTTCCGCCTTACACCTTAAGACTTCGCCAGTATAGTCATCATAATTACATAACGCCATGAGTCGACTCTGCTATTCTTACAATAACTATATCTACGCCTTATTTCTAATCGATCTATATCACAGCTTATACCGTACCGAATCAGTTATTTAACTCTCCACGTGTTTTGAAGCAATAAAATCCAACCAATAGGAGCATTTTCCTCATATTCTTGGCGTCTGCAACGAGCCGAATTATATGAGGGCGACTTCGTTTATTTATGAATAACAGTACCCGTCTGGTGTCCAATGTAGTGTTATCTTTTTCTATTACGATAGTTTGCCGAATCGAAGAGACATAAACGGAGGTTGAGTCGGAAACTGAACAGACCGCACAGCGTTGGACTCTCGATTTTTTGACAAGAACCAGCAGGTTACGTTCTTAGATTGGATTGTTTTCGTGTTATTATTTGTGCTCGATTGTTCGGTGATTTATTTAAGTGTGTTAACTTTTTGGACATTTAATCATTAAAGTGTATTCAATATTAACCATGGTCGTACGTTGTTTTGTCTGCAAAAGGTACAAGAAAGCCAATCCAGCTTCAGGATATTTTAGTTTTCCGAAAAATGAAAGGTTGTAAGTAGATGTTTAGATTAGGTATTGAGATTAAAGTATAGTTCATTCATATCACATTGCATGATAAATTAATATTCTTCGTCGATAATTGTTTGGCTCCCTTCTGCAGGAAGTTTATCTTTTTAAACTTGAGACATAAATTGTAGTTTTGTCTAGCCTCTTAGCATCCCATAATAAAGGCAACCAATTTAGAACCGTCACACTAATATTACAAAGGTTGTATGTAAATTTCATTAGAAATAAGTAGTGAACATTTTCATTGCACATACCTACAACTATATAAATGGCTTCGAGTGACGAAATATCAATTTATTAAGGCCGTTTGACACGATCACATTTTTGATAAAATTTCTGCTCGTAGTAATCTTTCGAAAACGGCAATCTTACTTTGCGCTCGAAAAACACACAGAACTTTTTCTACAGCCGCATTTTTTAAAATTAAATCCATTTTCGCTATACTTATTCTGAAATTTGCAAATGACTATCAGTTTTGACATATTATTATTATATTCGGGCTTCGAGCTAGAACAGGATTGCCTTATTTATCTTCGGTTTCCATGACCATTCATAGCACACTCGACGGAAAAAGTGAGATTTTTCTTTTCGATGTTCGCGCTAGAGCGCAAAATAAGGATCCACGGCATTCGTCGATTTTGTAATTAGTTATTTTGCACGCGGCTGTAGAAAAATTGATATTCTATGTCCATATCAAAATATTTATATATTTTTTTACACTTATAAACACCATATTCATGGTTATGTATAAATGACTGATCATTCTCGATCTCGTTTACCCTTTTTTATCAATTTCACTTACGTATCATGTTTAATTTAATTTACTAAAAATGTAAACTAAATTAAACCCAGTCCGTCTCTGTTGAGCTCCAGCTGGCCATTAAAACCTAACATTTATAATGTATGAAGGGCATGCGCGAAAAATGAGGAAAGCATGAAAAAGTCAAATCTGGCTTCATCGACATCAAAGGAGCCGACGTAGAGTTCAATAACTGATTCGGTACGGTATAAGCTGTGTCTATATATACTCCGTATTATATAACACCATGACTAGATTCGCCTTCCAGGGTTGTCACGTCCTCGCCTATTTGAACGTCGCCTCTCCAAAATTTGCTTGTTACAATATACTGAGGTCTTCGCAGCATGGTTTTCGTCGCGGCTACTCTACATATTCCGCTGTTAGCTTTTTCTTAAATAATATATATGAAAAATTTAAATAATAAAAACAAGTGCATTGGCCTGTTCATGGATCTCTCCAAGGCCTTTGATCTGGTGGATCATGCTATACTCCTGAGTAAACTTTTTGGCTGTGGTTTGAGGGGTAAAATTCACGATTGGTTGAGATCGTATCTTTCTCGCCGTCAGCAGCTTGTAGATATTGATGGTACAAGATCAAATAAGCTGAACGTTACTTGCCCCTAGTGGCTCAGTCGTTTTATACCTCAGGGGTCCATTTTGGGTCCCCTATTGTTTCTTTTGTTTGTGAATGAATTGCCAGATATCTGTGACGGCGATAACATAACCATGTTTGCAGACGATACTAGTTATTTGGTTGCAGATAATTCATTGGATGGCACGCTTAAGGTGGCTCAGGGTATGCTGGACATATTCTATAAATGATTTAATGCGAATAAACTTTGTTTGAATATTTCAAAAACAAACTTGGTGAGTTTTGCACTCCGGTCTAAGTCCACTAAAGAATCATATCTGTTAAGAATTAATAGTAAATCAATACAAGTCAGTTGCTTAAATTCTTGAGTGTTCATCTCGAGGATGCGCTTAGCTGGAGTGTTCATATTGATGAACTATGTAAAAAATTGGCCATAACACCCTATGCTTTATTTAGACTAAGACAAATAAGTTCCAAAAAAGTTTTGCTCTCTTATTATTATTATTATGCTCAATTGTAAGCCGTCTGAAGTACGGATTAATTTTTTGGGGTGGTTCTTCCTTTTTGGAACGAGCCTTTAAAATTCAAAAGTGAGCAATTCGCACAATTGCTGGGGAGAGGAGACTGGCCTCGTGCAAGCCCCTCTTTCGGAGGTACGGGACTCTGCCACTACCTTCATTATATATATTTGAAGTCCTTCTCTTTGTAAGAAAAAATATAAAAAAATTTAAGCAAAATTAATTTTTTCATGACTATGACACTCGTGGTTGCCAGGATCTCGTATATCCAATACATTCTTTTATGTTAGTAGAAAATAATATAATATAATATTATAGGGGTATCAAATTATATAATAAACTTCCAAACTTATTTAAAAATATTACGAATGAAAATTCTTTTAGATATAGTATTCACGACTTGTTAGAGGCTCAGTCGTTTTATAGTTTGGAAGAATATTATGATTACTGATGTTTTTCCCTTTTGTGTCTAGGTATGGTTTGTAGTAGTGACCGAACAGTCACTGTTTTGACTTAGTCCATACATGTAATTGTGTCTGAGAGATTTAATAAACATTTCATTTCATTTCATTAAATTCATTAAACAAAAGCTGTCAGCCATGGTAATAGGTATGATATACGATAATAGATAACCTAAGCTATTTAAAGGTAAGTTAGATAAGCAAAAATGCAAAATCAGTAAACGAAAACACGAAAATAACGATAATATAAACGATATAGACAGTAAACGACCTACAGTCGTTTAACAGTAATTTATTAATCCAAATTAAATATAACGATAATACACACGATCAGGACGGAACTCATTAACTAAAATTATATATAACGATAATATCGACAATAAGAGGTCGATAATAAGAAACAGAGTAGATTTTCATCACCTTGACAGAAGGCCTCTGTATACGGCTAAATGACACCAGAAACTCGCTAGGTCGGTATAGAAAGGCGGCTGACGACCGACAGCTCCAAAGGAAGGAAATCTGTCCCACGGAAGGCAGCTCCTCTCGCGGAAGGTACCTACCTAATCAAATTATAGATAATTTTCACTTTTCAATATAGACACGCTAACATGTAACAAACCTTTTTTCCTAGGAAGGGTAACCACACTAGTCGTTAAACATCTTTATCGGTATCAGACGATATGGTCGATAATTTCAGAAACTACATTTGTCCACTACAAAGCAGATGATAATTACACCTGATGGTCAAAAATGACAATTAAACTTTCAGATATCGAAAACGGTCAACTTCTTACCTCCTACCCCCGTGGTTGCGTAGGAGAGAAGCCCATTGATTTCCCTAAAAAAGCATATACCTATACATATATCACAACGGTCAGGACGGCACTCCAAACGGATTCATCTTTCGAGCGACTTGCAACAGGAGGTAAGGTGGCGTAAATTAAGTGACAAAGAGCTTTCTTTTTAAAATTCGGCATTTATCTCAAAATGTATTTAACTGCACCACTCGCCGCATCTGAGATTTAATTCACCCCCACTGGTGGTAGCCCATTTGCAGACGTTAACCAACGAAAAGGAACTATTTTAAAATATGTATATATTGTTAAGAAATGCTGTTTTCTGATGGAATAAAGTTACCAGACGTCAGGTAGCGTAAGTGGCGCAGTATCGTGTCCTATATAAAATCGTCTAAAGTGACTATAATATTAATATATTTTGCTGCAATTTTGAGTTGGTAAAATACCCATGTCAGTTTAAATGATTACCACGTAAACAATATATACTGGAAACCATTAAACTTCGATTAGATGTACCAGAGTTAGAACATTTCTTCCAACGCGACACATGTTCACTAGTAGTTAAACTTATATGTTAAATGTAAAATAACCACGATAAAATAATAAGCGACCCGACAGCATAATCGAATAAAGGATTAATAGATCGGCCGTTAACGCTAAATATATTTAAACGAGCACGAATTTACTGAAATATTAATTTGGAGACCAGCTGACACCCGGAACATAGTTCTCAAAATAATTTTCGTGGATCCGATCGTGAAGTGTCTGTTTAAGGTTAATGTAGATTTGATTGGCTTCTACTTTTATAATAAATGATCAAAAATTGATCTTTCTGGGCCCTTAATGATACAGATATAACGACCTATATATTTAAATTTCTTCGTAGAGATCGAGAAAACACGTTATCGATCTCACGCATCTCAAAATAGATCCTCACTCATATAATCTCCTAATGACCAGTAAAAATTCAAAAGGTACACTCTTAAACATACATCAATAGGATTTATTAAATAATGACTATAATTTATAACGTTCCGATGTACTGACAGGTTCGGAATCTTAATACCTGTTCAATAAGGTATTTAAGAGCAGCGAGCTTTCTACATGACCTTCGGTTTCGGAGTATGTCGGAACGTTGACCCTCAAATTCGATGTTCCGGTACTTAGCGAACGAACTGCCGAATTGTTAAGTAAACGTAATTAATCGGGTTCGATCGTGCGCGACCTGAAATTGCCTTCGGGCCGTAACATGCACTTACGCTCGAAGCTGCTGCATACGGTATGTGTAATGCGTCTGTTTTATAAACGCGTTTAAGGCTTTTATTTAGCTTGGCAGGAGCTTAATGACATATGCCTCGGGCTAGGTTAAGACAAACTGGCAAACACAAATATTTTTGTGTAACATGGACTTTTAATCATTCACAACAGCTGACCTAAGAGTAGTGCGAGGATATCAAGGCTAGAGAGGAAAGCTGACGAAGAAGCACTAATAAGTGCAGAAAAGACGGTGGTGAATAGGAGAGAAAGGTCATTGACCTGCATGGTCTGGACACTTATCAGTGGTGTCGCAAATCGGTTTGTCAATAAAAACCAGATGGAAAAGAGAGCTTCGCTGATGGAGACCTGGAATTTCATGGAATTTCGTAATCTACTGAAAGATTATTTGACGAGTGGGGCGCACGATCATCAAATCAAAACGCGGCATCGCGTCGCTGCGTTTGTTACTATCCTGTTTATCAACATTTCCGTTGCCGTTAATGTCGTTGACGTTATCCGGACGCGTTTTTCTCGAAAACTGTTTCTAGTGAAAATTTGAAATTTAGGACGTTTTTAGGGAACAGTTTCGGACATATTTTTGTTTTACCGATCAGATTTTCGGTTGCCGAATTATGCCATCACATCCCGATCTTGGGCTACATGTTAATTGTCGAAAAAATTAACCAGTTTTGACGAAACTGGACATGTTCTTCGGTAATTTTGAGAAAATATTGTTACGACCCCGTATGCTTTAGTAATTGCGAAAATGATCTTCTGCTAAAATCGATTTTTTTAAAAAAATTATGAAATTCACATATACATACTGTGGAAATATCGAGACTTTCGTTAAATCGGCTGTAAGTAAGTATAATAATACAATGAAACGCTAAATTGCTAAAAGATGCGTCTCTTTGCGTATTCTAATGTTCCATATGTCGTCGTCCGTCGTAGGTACGACGCGACGTTTTGCTTTTTTTTATAAATGACGTGGTGTTTCATTAAAAATCTCGGTAACCGAAAGAGATGTGTCAAAGAGCCTGGCGCGTGAATCTGCCCTGCCTTACGATCGATCGAATTGATTCTTAAACCTTTTTCGAGCTGACGTTTAATAAGAGATATTCGAGAAGCTGCAATTTTTGTGCATATTAAGAAGCGATCTTTTTTCCTCCGAATCAGCTTCGAAATGCCGAAGGGCGCGATACTTATTTGTGGTAATGTCCCAAGTATTCTCTGAATCATTAATTCGTACAGGACTCCAAGGCTTTTCTTATTTCATTTTTGTTCTGCTCCTCTGCTAATGGTTTCTCCGTTATTCATTCTTTTCTCTTCTCATTGTTAAATTTTTTAATTCCATTTGAACTCAGTGTGGGTTTTTAATGATTCTCGTTAATCGTATGTGTGTTGTGGCTACTTGTAGATTGTGGTAGGATATCATATTCTTATCGATTTATGCTGTTTTTGAATCTCTTCTTTTTCATAATTAAGTCAAGCTGGTTTTGAACTTTTGGGTTCTCATCATGTAGACAGTGTTCTTGAATGTAATTTAAAAATGTATTCGTATATTCTTGTATGCGATTTAAGATTTAAAATCATCCATCATTACTGTTACTTCAATTTTTTTTTAACTTTGTGGATATTTCAATATTTTCATAAATTTTTCCACTTCTTCATCGCCAGCATCGAGAGTAGATGCATATGTCTAGATAACAATGATATCAGAAGACATTGGCATACATGATTTGACTGCCCCCTTTGCATCTTGGTCAAACAGGATTGCCACTCCACAGAAATGTGTCAAATCTTCGGTTCCTGCATAATACTGTAATCTACTAAAATGGATAAGCTACTAAAGAAATATCACTCTGTCGTAAGTTTGAACTTGAACTTGGAGATTATTATATAAATATTAAAAGCAAACTATAAACAACGCGAGCAATCAACGGGAGCGACTTTCAACCTTTAGCATGCCATGATCATCACTTTTTTTAGTATAAATACGCTAACGAACCTTCAGTTCTTCAGACTTCTGTCTAGCCTCCAGCTCCCAAGGTTAGTCATTTGACGACTGCCTTCTGGATTCTATCCGCTCTTAAAGTTAGCCATACGGCTGCTTTAGGTTCTAGTCCATTCCTTCCAAACCTGGTACCGATTAGCCACTTGACGACTGCTAGGACCATGGGTTTCACAACCTCCATAGTAAAGTCCTGACAAGAAGTTAGTCAGAGTGTTAAGAAAGACAAGTGTCAGTCAGTTGAAAAGTTTAGTGAAATCTTTTAGTGCTCTTAAATAAATCTAACTCTTAAGAAAAACTATAAATTATAAGACAGTAAATAAAGACCTATAAACATTACCTCAAATCGAGAAAACATGCACACCGTAGTAATCGGGTATAACAGAATCTCATTTTTTTCTGACCAATAATTGTTGTTAAAGTTTTATCGTTAATACATTGTTATTGTTATAAACTAAACGTGTCTATTTTATCATCTCTTCTTACCCCACGTAACTCGGTCCCGGTCTACCTCAGTTGCCCCCCGGCACGCTAAACAAGGCGTGTCTTCACGAGTAGAACATCCAGTGGTAGATTAAAGGAAGCATTGAGACCCCGTCATTGTACTAATCGCGGCGCGGCTCTTCTCTGAGAAGTTATTCTTTAAGAAACACGCTACCCCCTAAACTATTCGTGACAATACACACACTCACTTTGCAATAGTATCGTCTCATTTATTTCTCAGATTTTAATTTTCAGTCTTTCCATTTCTGACCTTCTCATAAGGAAAAGTTGAGGTTTCCTCAAAATTATCCAAGCGTGCTTGCCAAATGCCACCACATACAACATATATTTACAATACTATTCGATAAAATTTTCAAGAATTATATTCAAGTATAATACCTATAAGATAGACGACCCTGGCGGTAATATTCTAAATATTTTTAAATACTTCTTGTCTAAGATGAAGTCACACGTAGTAATCAAATCTTCGTTAATTTCAAGGGTATACCAGAATCTTCTCTTGGCTATAATTTGCCCAAAAATGAACTACTCAAGACATTAATCCATGTGTGGCTAATATCTGAGTGGCTGAGAGATGCCCTATATTTTTTAGCTGAAACAAGTAAGGCTAAAGAACCCAATTTGGGTACTATTGAGGCAAGTCGAGGATGGCTAAAAGTTCTTTTATGATCTGCCAACTCCAGTGTCGCGTTATTATTACTACAACTACAGGAACTACTACAGCTACTGTTACCTACTACCATTAGGTATTACATGATCTAGAAAATTACGATATTGATCTCGATATTAATACAATTTATGAAATCCTAAAAGCCCAAGTGCCAAAGAAGGTTTTAAGATTCTAAGAACGAAACCCTAAATAATACTTTATTGATTCTATATAGTGGCATCAGAACTTGGCATTTAGTTAGTTGGACTGCCAACGATTTCCGAATTAAAATAAATTGGCCTGGAACTATTTGACTGACCTTTACTATATTTGAACCGAACTGCGCTTTTTCAATAAGAAATAGGAAAAATAATAATCCGGACCCGGAACTATGCACCTGTCAAAAACGCATTCACCGTTGAATAAATCGCATAATGCGAGGCCCAACTTCACGACTGCTCCGCTCGTTCCTGGAAGGACCCGGGGTCTTCCACTCGGCGAGCGTTTCAAGATCCGGACAAAGAGGCAGCGTTTCGACCCGATAGCCCGGCATTTCCTTAACGAGAGCACTCATTGTGCCCATTAATATAATTCATATCGCGGAAGAATTTAATGAACCGGCCCGAGACATGTCGTCGAGAAGTCGCTGCACATGCCGCATTAAAATTTGAACGCTCTTTGGTTCGTTCTCTGTAAGGACCATTGTTGATCGCTCGCGTAATTAATTTCCGAAGCAAACTGAGCGCGAATCGGTCGCGTTGTTCCTGGAAAAGGCATAATTTGGCCAACAACGGTCGTTAGGCGAAAATGCAAATTGATACCGCGACTGTTCTTGAATGTTTGACGGATGCATGCATTAATGAAATTCCTTATTCTAATGGGGGAGAAAACATTTACAGTTTGTGATTTTTCTAATATAGTTTAGAAACCAAACTGGCATTTTGATACCCAAAATCCCGTGAATTTCTTTAACATTATTCAAAACATGCTTGACCAGTGCCTGAAGCTATAATATAATCAACATATTTACAACAATAAATATAGGGTATTTGATATTCTTTGCGGAATGGTTAGTACAAACTTAATGATTATTGGATACCAAAACACTGGTCGCCAATTAACTGGTTTGCATCGAGCACAGAAAATTATTTTTCATTATCTCGCAAAAATCAATTCTCTATTATAAATCTCTAAAGTTTTGAAAGTTGATAAAACTCCACTATGGTAATTTCTCATATTGTATTATGTTGCAGGATATTTAAAATCCTTAAAGAAATCAGGAAAGAATGGAGTTACGAAAAATGAAAAAATTCAAAGAAGCAAGGAACCCAAACAAACCCAAACTAATAAAAAAAACATGTATACAACTACTGGAACAGATGTTTGAAATTGCACGTACCAGAGAAATAAATAAAACGATATAGCAAACCAAACACCTTAAGTCACTAATGAGAAGTTTAAGAGACGGAAAGAAAATCATAATGATCATCAAATGGTTGGATGACGTCCAAATATCCAAAGTATTAAATCAAGGGGATATGAAGATCTTCCAAACACCTACATGAATGAAAAGCAAGTCCATATATCGATGACGTAGTGAATAGTAGCGATGGAGATGCTAAAACCAAGAGAAAGGTGAAATAAACTTTGAAAAATATCTTTAATGTATTATTAATGAGAGGAAATACACTAAGTGATTTTCCATAAAATGACATGGCACTTCTTATTTAATTTCTCAAACATTTGGCTGAGCACGATTTGTGTACATTAAGATGAAATTCCAAAAGCATTTTACGATAAATACATTTTTGTTAATAGCTCCCATTATGATGGAAATGTGGAACATTTTTCATTAAATGGTGTTTTTTTATATGAGTTTGAAGTAACCCTGCACTTTTTGGATGGCCACCAACTAATTCTGTGATAGGGCTGACCGAAAAACAAATAACAAAAACGCACAAAAGCATATCACTAGATGGTATGCCCAGCACGATTATTAACGACCGCACTACATCTTTACATGCTTCTTATTAGATGGTCCACGTGTGTGTGTGTGGTATTACTACATCTTGAAATGCTATGAAGGGTACTTCACGTGTTTCAGTGTTCTTCACTCGAACTCTTCTATGTATCATGACCCATGCGTGCTCGATTTGATTCAAATCTAGGAGAATGAAAAGGAGTGCCCTTGAATCGTCTTTAAATCTCACTTCAGAGACTGAATGGCAAAGCACTCTCTTTCGTCCCATAAAAAAGTTGTAGATGTTGGAACTAAAATGAAAATGTTCAAAATCCATGTGAGTATTATTGATCAAACTGGATTATTACCAACCACCAGGTACAGGCAGGATTTAGAAGCACTGGGTCAAATTACTACTTGCGGGTTGTAAAGATCCTCATTGAGAAGTTGATGGAGTAATATGACATCATTAACACACAAATTTCTTCTGGAAAGAGGAATAACTAGATATGGAGGCATTCTTAAACCTATTCACGACCTTTACTTAAAGGCGTCAGGAATAACAACTGTCTAACAAATCTAAGTTTGGCAGACGCCATATATTTCTGATAGCAGACGGTCTGGATGAAGCAATTGATTTATTTTTGAAAATCATGTAAAACAGCCAAAGTAAACTCCTTTTTGGAAATAAATCATTGCATTCTCTTAGTTTTGGCTTATACAGGCGAAACATTGACTCTTACCAGAAAGGCAATTTACGAAATACAAAGTACGTGGAGCGTGTAATGCTGAATTTCAAAGGAAAAGTACCAAAGGATATTATCAGACGAAGAACAGGCATGATACATTTGACCGAAATAAGGACCACACTCAAAATTAATTAGGAAGCAGCATCACCAGGCCAGGATGATCTACGGATGATAAGCGAGAATACATATCGAATTACTTTTATCGATGCAAAGGCTATTTCCGAACGAAGTAGGTAAGTGATTTGATTTGATACCCCAAAAAATATTATGTTTGTGCTAAACTTTACAAAAAGAATATTATCCGCCAAAATTGAATACACGAATATCTATATTTATCAAATTAGTAACATTTTTGAGGCATGCTTGTGGGATTGCTAGCAGCGCGAGCCTGATAAACTGAAGAAGCTTGTTAGAGAAATTAGCAGATAACGCGATATGGTGATAATGATGATGATTAGATGAGATTTTGTATACTCAAGCTTAATCCAACTGACGTATGCTTCTATATATGACACGCACGTAGTTAATCTCATCAACGAAACAATAGTTAGTTAATCGCTAAGGATTCTTCGTATGTTTCGTATAGGGGCGATCAAATCACACACCATCGTACAGACAATGGTAATTGTTCGATTTAAAGCGTCGTAGTATTTAAGAAAACAAAAGACGGTCTTTTGTGTTGATTTACTCGCTTCTTATTATTTCGACGGTCATGAATATTAATTAATGGGCAGAGAGCGTGACGTCGCGCATTAACGGGTAATTTTCGTCTTGAAATCCAGTCTGGAAGTTTTTAATCGTCCGTTTCATATCGCCTGGGCAATAAACTTCGTCTTGCCCTCTCGCTCGGTCTCTCATAATTAGTCGAATTAGTGAATTTGCTCACGTTCCCAAAGTGGCGCCACTTAAGTTTAATACAGTGTTAAAGACAGGACGCACGACTATATTTATGTTTATGTATAGAACGACTTCTGATACTTATTATTTTTTTGGTCTTGAATATTGTATGTTAGATTTCCTATTTTTGATGGATAATGAAACACGCCAATCACA
>MU181985.1:233909-250689 GCA_016904865.1 Pissodes strobi
CGTTTAGATTTCACAGGCTGTCAAACTTGGTAAATGGTCGATTTTCAACTGCCAATATTTCAAAAACAGTTGGAGATAGGTATAGGACATTATTCATGAAATATGTCTAGAATTCTCCGCAAATTCCAAATATGCAATAATATACAGGGAGTTCCATTTAATAAAAAAATATTTTTTCTGTCACTCTAATTTGGAACACCCTGTATATTAACATTTTATGTCAGAATATGCGCGATCGAAAAACAAAATCGACGGGTTCGAGCGATTTTTAAAAAAAATTGTGGTTTACGAGATAATGAATTTGTTCCATATTTTAGCCCATCACTGTATATATTTTATAAGTGCCCGTTCTTTACCCATGCATATGTTAGTTACCATTTTTTGCTCTTTCGGTTCTGGCATTGAGCTTTAACTTCTCTCGGTCTAGCCAGTTGGTGGTCAGGTATTAAATGATCAATTTCGTGGTGACGTCAGGGCTTTTCTACGTCCATTTTACATTATACGCCCTTCACGTAAAACGAGTTCATACAGACACATAGTCCATGGTAGTAAAATATCCAAAAATCTTGTCGACTTCACGATTCTTCGGTACATACCCAAATGGGACACTTTTTCTAAAATACTTAATTTTCCACCTTAACTTATTTCAAGTATTATGTATTTACCATCATTAGATAGATACATAAAGAGTCTTCAAAAACAAAAGATAAAAAGCACCTAGTTGTATTTAAAATATCGTTGGAATTTTATTTTATTTTTTTATGGCAGTGACACACACTTAAGGCAGATCCTATGGCGCTCGACGAGCGGTGTGTGTGCGAATATGTTGATTGACACGGCTCTTGAACAGTTGTAGGTTGTAATTAGGGGGAAACGCATGTCCTGGAAGTGAGTTCCACAGTGATGCAGTGCGCCAGACAAAGGAGTTCTTGTAAAGCGATGTTCTAGGTGTTTCCAGTTGTACGACGAACTGGTGCGCTCTTGCCGTCTGCCGTGATTGTCTGACAGGCCAAGGGCGGGATGAGGCGGGCCAAATCCTGGGAGCATCTGCCGTGAAAGTATCTGTAAAACAGGGACATATTGGCCACATCTCTGCGGTGTTCCAGATGATCCAGATTCCGGGTCGCGCCGACGAGACACACAGCTCTCTTCTGGATGGAATCCAGCAGCTTTAGGGTATGCTTTGGTGCGGCACCCCAGATGTGTGAGCAATATTCTGAGCACTGCCTTATTTGCGTTTTCTAGAGCAAGAGCAACTGGTGCGGTGTATACAGTTTTGTTGCGAAATAGCGCACCAAGTTTCTGAGAGGCTGATTTTGCAATGTTAGCAACGTGGTCATGCCAGGACATATTGCTGTTGACCGAGACACCCAGTAGTCCGATTGACGAGGATGAAGTAATGGTCGATCCTGCCATAACGATGTCAAATATTACTTTAAATTGGTTAAAAACACAAAGATATGATCATTTGGAACTTAAATTACGAAAATAGTTGAAAGTTACTTTTTGATCGGTAGACTAACAGGATAACACTAATTTCTATTAATTTACCATTGATTTTGCCTTCTTTAAATAAAAATAAAGCATACGGACTACCACCAGCACTGCTTCTAGGACTTTGCAATTTCTTAAGGGATCGAAGCATCCGAGTTGAAAATCAATGCTGGAATTCCTCCGAGAGATGTCCATCAATACAAACTCATTATCTCCCACACTGTTCCTGCTCTATATTAACGACCTCTTAGGCAGGACAAATAATTATATTTACAGCTTTTCAGACGACAGCACTCTTATATCCTGATTAATGTCGCGGACTCCAATGACCGCTGCTCGTTCCCAACGCGCAAAATCAGATTACTGCCATCAATGAGGATATGAACGGCATCGTGGAATGGGGTGTGGAAAACAATGTCCAGCTTAATGTAGAAAATTCGCAAGCAGCTGTCTTCGCAAGAAAAGCAAACACCGCAGGCCCTGACTTATCAATGACAGGACGAACACTGACTCTGGCCTCATATATAAGCTTGCCGGGCATCAGCGTAGAAAGCAACACGTCTTGGCGTAAACACGTCGTCAAAATCGCAGCAGCACTAAAGTTGGGAACACTATATAGCAAACACCCGTCAGCCCCAAGCTGCTCACCAGCACACGATTCAGTTGCGAACATCTAGGACGTCGCTGTTGCGGGACTCCTTTGTCTCGAGGACTGCCTCGCTCTGGAATGGACTTCTGAGTAACGTCTTTCCCGAAAACCACAACCTACAACGCTTCAAGTCCAACGTTTCAGAGCCATGACACACACAGCGATTTTTTGCCGAATCGATTGCCGAGTCGGCCATTTAACACGGCCATGACACACACAGCTGTTTTTACCGAATCGGCGGCGCATGCATGAGATGACGTGCCAAGGCGGCTAATAAGCATCGGCTCGTGAATAGCCGCCGTGTGTGGTTTTCCCCATTTGCAAAGTATATTATACGCGCCGAGTCGGCGTTCGACTCGGCAGCCGATTCGGCAAAAACCGCTGTGTGTGTCATGTGGCTCTTACCTTCTTCTCCGCACAGACACCGCTCGTTGTGTATGTGTGCCGATGATAAAAAAATATTTAACTTTAAAACTTAAAATATAGTAAGTACATACTTTTATTAGGAATTATTAGAAATCATTGATTGTTATTAGCTTTTGTTTTAATTATTTTTAATTGTCGCAATCTGTAGGTGTTCCTTTTCTCATCATCATCATGATGATCGTAGTGTTTCGTTACTAAAAACTGGATCCCTTGAACATGGCACATCGTTCAATTTTGTTTTTGAGCAAAATATCTCACCACCATGTAATCGAATTTGTTTTTCTACTGTCTCTCATACAAATTCCCTTAAATAGTTAGTTAAATCCAATGATTTAACAACTTTATTCTCAACAAATAAGGGGTGTTTCGAAATTAAATTACCGATTAACTTAATGGTTTCCACATGTTGTTCATAAGTTAATTAGGATCTAAAAGATGAAAAGGTTTAACAGGCATACCTTTTCTTGTTCTCAAAAACTGTAAAAAGTTCATTACATTTTATAGCTAAACTGTCAATTTACGATATCACGTCATTTCTAATTTGTTTCTTTACTTGTTACAATATGCTTCCTGTCCGTCTATTTCATATTATCGCACCGTAGTTGAATGGTAAATTATCGAAAATTTAACTCTGAAATATTACCGAGAATATTACCATAAATTGCCGCATGGCGGTAATATGTATCACACAAACAGCCGGGTCATTTTACGTAACCTACTTATGGTAATTTACGGAACATTCTTTGGTAATATTCGTGTACCTATCACTATTCATTTCACACCCTTCCTTGATACAATAGTATAGTCACAGATTAAGGTAATCTGTGGTATAGTTCTAATATGTCAAATCGTACACAAACACAAAACATCGACAAAAATTCGAGGAGTTTACAGATTTTCGTTTTGCCTTGATATCAGATGAGTGCACTTGTTATTACGACGAAATAATGGTTATTATATTCCTGTGCCAGTGCGGTTATTATCCTTTCGAAAAATCCGTTCGAGATTGCCAATTACATTCTTCGAATTGCGGTGCCGTGATGTCATTTATGCCGAACATCTTGATATGACAATTTATGATGATTGCCATAATAATTAGAATGGTTTTTTGCAGATTGTTTGATGGCGAGTAAATTTATTTTATTTGTAAATTATAAGCTGTCGTTTTCTTAAAAAAAAAAAGAAAACAGAGAAATAGTAGGTACCGAGGTAGGTACCTTGTAAGGTTATATCTAGGGGCTAGGAATAAACTGCAATTAATTTGAATAATAACATCGTCACAAGGGGAATAATTTTTAAATGATTTGGAGTTCTATTATAAACATCCCATAGTTTTTTTTGAATTTTTTTTTCAAAATTTAGAATTTTTCCATAAAATTGTTTCTTAGAATAGAGTATGCATTTGTGTTAACAGTCAATACACTAATTTCATACAGCCAATAAACAATAGTACATAAGTATTTAAATTATTAAAACTTCCATGTTTAACAGAGGCAGGCATTTATAAATATTTAAATTTTAAATTCTAACGTATAATATAATAATAAATTTTAAACTCTAATGTATAATTAAGAAATTCCATTTAGTAATATAATAGTATATTATTCAACGAGCATATAATGATGGCTATTACTCATGAAGATGGCTAAGTAGTAAGTTTGGATTTATCCGAATGGAATAAGTAATAGCCACTACACGCTAGAAAGTTATAACAAAACATAATAATTCATTTTTCTCTTTGAGAAACTCGATCTTGGTTAAAGCTTTGCAGCATTTTAAATAGTTTTTTATTATCTGCAAAAAAAATATTTCTTAGAAAGGTATTTGTGTTAAATGATCAATATAATGGTTTTTCAGTAAATAATAGTACTTGCAGAACCACTTATATAATAAAAAATTGTTTAGATAAACGCTTAAAATATATCCAATAATATAAGGTATTATAAAATTATTAACATAAAGAGTGGGACTAAAATATGTACTGATAAAAATATGGAACATATTTTCTAAAAAGAAATAGAATATTAAACAAAAAATTAATTATGTTTCTAAGGTTAAAATTCGTCAAAAAGGTTCGTCAGTAGAATACTCAACAAAAATGGCCTTATATAATTTTTTAGCTATTCCAGCATTTGGATAAAAAAGGCCGTACCATGCTCTCTTAATTCTTGCGTCCCATGACATTCTGTGGTGTGTTTAGTGCAACTTTGGCATGGCTTTGATTTTTATGTGTTAGTAATAACAAAGTGCGAACCCAATTAAATTTCAAATGAAACCGTTTTCCCGAAAAACGGGAAACTGATCTCCAGAGGTGTTACAGCCCAGGTGGATGACTTTCCGAAAAAGGAAAAAGTGTCCCAGTTCCAGAAGAAATCCCATAAAGATTTGCTCTGGAACTGTGTTTTTAATGTACTAATGTTTTTATTACACCACGAGAATCTGTCTCAATAACTTACTTATACATCAATAGTAAATTTATAATGGGCCGATTATATTAAAAGAGATACCAGTAGTGTTCGTACTATTGTTTTTCTTACTTATAAAAGCAACAAGGCTAAGGGAACATGTACTGAAATTAAACTCGCCGGTTAATAGTTGTCTGAGAAGTAATTCAAATTGTAAACACCCACGCCTCGACCATTTAATGAATTAGCTTTAAGAGACTTTAATTTTACATTCGTTTAATTTACTTAACGGTAGCGAATGAGACTAAGAGAAATATAGCCTAAGGAGAAACCCCTCTTATTATGATCGGATGATACATATCCTAATTAAAGGATATACGATAATAAAATATAACTAACAATATATAAATATTAGACAGAAACCCAGCATAAATATGGTGAAGATAAATGCCAAATTTATATTCACTATATACGTACTGCACTTAGGTTAGAAAATTGATACTCTCCAAATACTTATAACTTCATTTCCGTCAAGACCATTCAAGGATTCTTTGGCGGACTTTCGATCGATTCATTCAGGCAAGCAGAATGAATTAATTCACTAATCTAATAATTACAACTATTTTCGTCGTAGGCCCAAACTCAACATCAGTTTGCCCAGAAAGATGGTAGTATGCATCTTAAAAGTATACGAAAATAAAATATAAATATTAAACGATAATACTTACATTTATCTTCAGCAGCATTACATGCTGGACTTGGGTACTTAATGAAATGAGTGATATTACCACCTTCCGGTCATCGTGATGTAATTGGTACTCGCCAAATACGTATGTATAACTTCATTTCCGTCAAGACTATTATCATTGTATTTTATACAATGCTTATTATAGGATGCTGGATTTTGTGAACTTAATGAAATAGATGGTTTTATCTTCTACCGATGATCATCCAAATTTCATAAATATCATTCAATGAAAAAAAGGTAGCCCCCCATATGGGAACTGCTCAGAACACAACTGCCAGCCTACTCTAACGAAGCATCAATACACCTGCACAAAATTATCTTAACCTAAATCTAACTATGAATGAACAATTAAAATAAAACTCATAAATTTGGTCATTCTGTAGCTTTTATCCATCGTATTCGGTTTTCCTTTTTGCAATGATGTTCTATGAAGGTGTTCGAAACAATGTTTTTTTCGCTCAGCGATCTTAAGTTTTGTCTTTGGCAGATGGGCTGGTAACTAAAATGCAGGTATAGAATGGCTCTGAGTTCAAGAGGCTGTTCAGTTCAAGAGGCTGTATCTTGTTTTGCCACCAAAAGATCATCTCCTGGGAGAAATTTCGAATGAGGTACACGGCAATGTTGGACTTTCTATTGCCATCATTGTTGTAATAGTTTTTCAACCTTTTTATGGAACTTCTTTTAATGGCTACCTTGTTTCAAGACTAGCACGCAATGTCGCTTAAGCTTTTTTAAGCCAGCTCAGCCTTTTTCTGAAAAAAAAAAAAACGGCGCTGATAAAGCTCTAAAAAAGGAATGTCCTCAGACATTTTGCAGTTTAAATTGAAGGTATGTAAAAGTGTGATTTTGACGGCCTATTTCGGGAATTTCGAAAACCGTTACGAGATGCAATGTCAATTAAAGGGAGGACAAAGTTGCGTAATCTGGGACCTAAAGATTTATCGTTTAGAAATTCAGAATATTCCGAATAGTTTCTAAGATACCCAAAAGAGGACAATGTGCTATTTTGTTTTTATCATTTCCTCTCTTTATTTGAAAAGCTAAAGGGAATTAAATTTTATTTTATAATTGCAACTTTATTTGTTACAACACACTTTTTGACTACAACATTCCGGCTCGTGGGAACAATCTTCAACTTAAGTGAAATTCAAATTCCATATTTGGAAATCTTTTGGGTTTGGAGCCCTATATTTGATTTTTTAAATTTCTATTCCGACGTTTCGTCTTTCAAAAATACATCAATAGGAGTAGTAGAGAACTCGGGGTACTGGGACAGAAGTGAGGTTAGAATCACCTATCCTTACAACGGCCTGCGCCCCTTCAATTTTGGGGACCCCGCCTTGCAACTAGAGCCCCAAGAGCCCATTAGACACTACTAGTACTACCATCAGAGCCTGCGCCCCCCCAGTTTAGGGCCCCCTTTTCATCCAAACATCGAGATTGGCGCGAATTTGCTGTTTTAGCCGTTCAAAAAGCTGTTTTATCTGTTTAAAAAGCTGTTTGAGCTGTACAAAAAGCTGTTTTAGCAGTTCAAAAAGTTGTTCTAGCTGTTCAAAAAGCTGTTTTAGCTGTTCAAAAAGCTGTTTTATCAGTCCAAAAAGCTGTTTGAGCTGTTCAAAAAGCTGTTTCATCTGTCTAAAAAGCTGTTTTAGCTGTCCAAGAAGCCGTTTTTAACAGCTTTTTAGACAGATATAACAGATTTTTGAACTGCTAAAACAGCTTTTTGAACGGCTAAACCAGCAAATTCACGCCATTCATGATGTTTGGGTGAAAAGGGGGTCCGAAATTGGGGGGCGCAGGCTCTGATGGCAGTACTAGTAGTGTCTAATTGGGGCCCAAGAGGCTCTTAAGGCTCTAGTTGCATGGCGGGGGCCCCAAAATTGAAGGGACGCAGGCCGTTGAATGGATAGGTGATTCTAACCTCACTTTTGTCCCAGTACCTCGGGTTCTCTACTACTTATAGGGTTTTCATTGTTTCTAGTACAACCCTGGAAAAAAATAAGCCTTTGTTTGAAGTAGAACAGATGCTTTGCAAAAGACAGAAGTATATTTTGTCTTTTAAAAAAATCCATAGGAACCCTAATTTTTAGGCAATATTACGTACAACATTATTTAAATAATTTGCTTTTCTTTATGTTTTCAAATAAAGGCAGGAACAATAAGAACAAAATAGCAAATTTTCGTTTTTTTTTCGTTATCTCCGAAGCTAATTTGACTACTATTCATCTCTGACCGGCATATCATTAGGCACCAGATTGCTCAAATTTGCCCAAATTTAAGTTCTTTTAACCGACTGTATGTATCTCCTACTGTTTCCGAGATCTCAAAATTAGGTACTAGCATTTGAAGTAGCTGTGAGGAAGCAAAGTGTCTTGCCGCCTTTCTCAGATCTTCCATCAACCACTCCCTATTATATCGTTCTGAAAGGTCTCTTGTTACTGAATACGTGCTGAACTTACGTTTAGTACTTACACACGGTTAAAATTGGCTCTCTCCTGAATCTCCTGCCAGAGTTGGATGGTTTTTCGCAGCTACCTATGCAGCCTTGTATTTTAACTCTTACCGTTCATACTCTGGAGGTCGACAGTATCCCATTAATACCTTCACTAGAGAGAGATCCCAATCTCTGAGACTGTCGCGATGTCTTGCTGGCAACTAGACCGCTTTAGTTTTATTCAATTCTACAATAAAGTTCTTCGTCTATCTTCCTTAGTTGAAATTTTTCTCGACCAAGAGACTGGTAGGTTCACTCGTTGAGTGCGGTCCTATGACGTATGGACTGATATTTCCGAGTCTGACAAATTCACCTAACTCCTCATTGCTTCGCGACGATATGCCGAGGAACCTACGCTAGCTTAACTCTCTTGTTTTGTGCGAATTCACCTAGGGCATGACCACACTATTATTGGAGTGCCGATGCCGTTCTGCATATAACCACTTCCTCTTCCATAATCCCCTTCACTTCCTCCATTGTGATTATCATCATGATACTGTTTTGGAACATCATTTTATGTTTCTCTAAATTTTTTCCATACCCTGAGTACTTGCGGTCCATGGACCGCTAAACTGATTGCGCCATTCTCCCTTCGTTGGACTGCTGAATGCAATAATACACCGTCTCGCCCCTAAACGAGTATTGTCTCTACTGTAGTATTGTCCACTCTGTAGCTGGGTAAAGGATTCTTGGTCTTCGTCCGCAACAGGCAGATTTGTCTCTCAATCGCTCCCAGGCAAAGGCAGGTTGCCATTTTGCCCAGTAGCAATTGCACGCTTTATTATCCTCCTTGGCACACCGAGAAGGAAGAATTGTATCTGTTTATACGTATTTCTACTTATAATAAAAATGATAAATATTTACAAATTACTATAAGGCTGTACTCCTATTTTCATAACATAGTACGTGGAATTTATAAATGATACTTCACTGGTGTTTGAAAAGCTGCATGTGGGTGGTTGAAGAGAGCCAGCATACGATAACAGTTATCACTGCGTCATCGTTATCGTGTCATTAGGCAACATTGTAAATAAAGACCGGCTATTGTGAGGAATCGTACCGAGTGTATAACAAAAGGGAATCTGTATTAGAGTTAGTTTAATTAACTTTACGAGCTTCAGTCCAAAGTGAATATGTCTTTTAAAAAATATTTTAGCTGAATCTCCTGCAAATTCTGTTTAAACAGAGAGGTTACAAGAATAATTGTTGAGCCATATATTTGAAAACAGTTTGTGTTCGCTAATATCCTATTATGTATGAGGTGTCATAAACTCCTCGCAGTGATGCTCAAGGTTTATTGTGCCCCCCACCGGATCACAATTTTCGTATCTTATACATACATGGTTCTATCATGTATTAACATGAATATGATCATCATCTCTTCGTATTTCGAATCATATACCCTAGAATATCTGAATCGTATCCGTTGAAGATTCTTACTCATGGCATAGTAAGTGCGTCGTTATACTTGTTATCTCCTCATTGCCTATATAAAGAGGAAGATTTCAGATATCCCGATAGGATTAACAACTATCTCAAGTGGTAATGTCCTGACCTGTTACATAATTCCATGCATAGATGGTACACCACAAATAGGTTTTCGCCCAGCTAACCTTCTTTCTGCTCCTACTTTTACTGGACAGTTGTTTCTGAATCATCATGTTTGGCCGGACTACCGGAGTCATCATCTAATCTAAAATAAATAATATAAAAATACATCTTGATAATCAGCTTCATCAGAGATACCATTCGTTTTCATTTAGCCAGTGCCCCATATTTCAGATTTATAAATCCGTTCTAATCTTGTCGGTACCCAAGAGCCATTCATTATTATTAAGTTTATCTAGGTTTCGAACTTCAGTAACAGAAGCATTACGTTATTCGCCCTATACAAAGGCAAACATACCCATCGCCGTTCCGAATATGTAACACACGAGTTTTTTAGGTACAGTTTGATTACGGAACTGTTATAACATGTGATAATTTCTGAACAAATATCGTTCGCTATTTGCCTGTAGTTGTCAGCTCTTTGTTTGCGTTCCGATTAAAGACGCTGCGCGTTGTGTATGTGAACGGCATCAAAGGCGATTATTTTTCAAAGCAAGTCAAACTTGCAGCAGTCAAGAGGAAAAAGTGCGGTACTGGACCCATCCGAATTCCTCTAGGTTTACATATTGAAAAATTATAGACATACAAATGGCTTACAAATATGGATACATACCGTTCTCTCTTTTTAAATATTGATAACATTAACTCCAAGAAAAGTGATTCTATATTGGTGGCTTATAAAAAGGGTACCTGTTTAATTTTAATTTGGCTTTCTACTATCTGAAAATAGCGGCTATGCCATTTTTCAACAGTTGTTGTATATAATTGATAATATTATCAAGTTCTACTTTTTCAAAATTGTCAAGGTGTAATGTCCCCATATCATTTACCTGTGGTAGTATGATACAATTTTCTGGTAATACAAATATTTCAAAATATTTAAGTTCATATTGTGAAATCTCGTCAGAGCGAACTGGATGCAGCGATATTTGAGGCAAACTCTCTTTTTCTCGGGAGACGTCTAATATATTTCAGGAAGTCCTAAATTTCTGTTGCGGACGAATCGAAACTTTGAAACTACGAGCCATCTTAAATAATTTCAGGAAAAATCAAAATAGGAAATCGTTTCTGTTTTTAAATTCGAGAGCGATAAAAATGAATAGCGTTTAGACGTTAGATTTAAGTTGGTCACTAATCAGTTAGCCTAAACTAATTTAAATTTTCTCGACTATCAAGAGGATCAAATCATCCCTTTTTTACGCAAGCTAATGTTTTACGTTTTTATTACTTATTATTGTATACATTGTGGAACGCAAAGATAGGTTTTTATGCTATAAAGTGAGATTTCCAAAGGTCTGCAGGTGGAAGCAAGTTAACACATTTGTGATTTTTTTTGCAGAATCATTAAATTAATAGAACTGCATATTGATTTTTGTTTATTAAATACTAGATCAGTTTGGATGAGTCCCACGAGCGCATTGCCAGACTTCAAGAAAGCGGCCAACATTTGTTGAATTTTTATTTTTCCCCATCAGTCATCACTGTTATGAGATGTGTTTGTTTCGTAGCAAATCACAAACTATTCATAGAAAAATCGTTGATGTATTTATGTTTTATGTTTCGCACCTAGTTATTTTTTAGTATCGTTATTAGTTATTTATTTTTTGCGTTGAATGTGGAAACCGCCTAAAGTATTTTAACAAAATTTGATGGGTACATACCGAATTAAGAAATAGTATCAACAATGTTGCCAGAGTTTTTTTTGTAACACTGTAATGTTTTTATTTTAAATTGAACACAACTTTGCGGAATTTTGCGATTTTTCTGTAAGTTGAAATCTTGATGTGATTTTTCTTACAGTTTTTCCTATTATCACACAATTGAAATTTCCATGCATCCATACTTAATGTTATATATTTATTTTAATGGGCGATTTCCGGACCAATATCAAGTCAAATAGTTCATGCAAACGTATAATCTAAAATGCTTGTTCTGAGATATACAGACTTCTAAAGCTTTTTTTTTTTGGCTTTACCAAAAATCTCGAAAACAGTTTGGGATATTAAACTAAAGTTTGGTATAACTGAATATGGTATAAAACATAAGTAAAAAGTATTTTCTAATTTACCAGTGGCCTAGGTGTGGCTACGTCTTGATCGATTTTTTTTTCATAAAAATATCTACGGTATTTAATTAATAACAAAGTTCATGAATTGATATAAAAAAAAACAGTTGACTCACTAGCTTTTCTGACCTTTTCTTTCTACAAACTTATTTCGATTTGCCGATAATAATAATTATAAATATTTTAGTAGCCGGTACCTATATCGAAAACCAAGCATTTTTGGACATACGTTTATATGAACTTTTCAACTTAAAATTGCTATCGGAATCGCCCCTAAAAATAAGTATAACATTAAGTAACATCTTCTATGTTGATTGCTTTAATTAGATACTAGATCTGTATGGATGCGTCCCAGCACTAAAAGACTTACGGACAGCTTTCGATAACAACTTGTGGGTGTATGGCGTAATTTTCTTTCGTTGCTGTTATATATGTATTTGCTTGTAAAACTTAATGCTACTTATTTGCAAAAACCCCTTGATGCTTTTTTTTTCTCATAAAATTGGTTTTTAAGCGTCCATAATTCACTTTCTCCTTATTTGATCCTTAGTATAATTATTCATTTACTTTTTAAGTTGAATGCGAAAAACGGCATAGCTAACAATATTTTATGCAAAGGGGTAGTTGGACATGCAACGTTACCATACTTCTCGATTTTTCTGCAAATCCCCGAACTGTTCCTTCGAGAAAAAGCACCAAACTCTCCGTTCATTTTAAAACTAAAAAAGCTGTGAATATGATGATTTCAAAAATTTTATCAGCAACGTTGTCAGATTTCCCTATTTATCTAACCTAAACGAACACAAACTAGCTAATCCACGAGAAAGTGCGGAAACTGCCTTTTAATTTCGAAACTGCGAATTATGTGACGACAAAATTTAGTACAATGGGATAGTTGAACATGCTACATTTAAAAATAGTCAGCAACCTTGCCGAATTTTCTGTTCAATGCCTCATGTTCAAAGTTATAAGCTCTTTATTTTCATTACTTAATCTTCCAACATTCTCAGGTTCTTTAACCCATTACAAATAATTTCCTAATTCTTGATTCATTGGTTCTTTGTATTATGAATAACCAGGGCGTAAAATCAAGCAGACAGAACTAACCTAAATACTTACCTGCTATTATTCAATTTTTTTTGGCACACTAATTTTCGGTGATGGAAACATTTCATGAATTATGTCAGTAAATTACGAATAAAATGTGAGTGAAGAATATTGTTGAATAGGTAATTTTTTACTAAATCATAATTTACCATAAAAAGTGCCCCATTCCATTTAAAACAAAACAGTTTGGTGCACTTCCGGGTACGTTCATAAAACCAAATATCCACTTAAAGTAACAACGCAGGTACAAGGGGGGGGGGGGGGGGGAATAATTTGGATGTGAGTCGTTAGATGTGTGAACTTAACTGACGCTCTCAAAAACAATTGCAGGCCTCGCAGAACCGTGGCAAAAGAAAATGTTAGTTTTTAATTATTGTTTAATTTATAACCGTTGAAATAAATCAACTTCACCTAAACATTTTAAAAAATCCATATGTTATACATTCATAATACATAAAAGTAGGTCGTAAAACTTCTCTTCGTTCCGTTTTTCTATCGAGGAAAACTGATATTGGTGCTCTTAAACTTTTTCGTGTGTATGTATGTGTGTGGCAAGCCGATAAAAATGTATCCGAGTTTAGACGACGCTATAAAAGCGACAGGAAGTGAGATGGTCGCGCGGAGAAAGGATGTGGGCCTACACACTTCGAATTAGACTTGGCCGTTTTAAGTACCGCAATTGCCCCGATAATTACGTATAAAAGATAGATAGATGGACGTTGCCTTAAACCTAGATTTGTCCATAACGACCGATCTAGTCGCGCAATAAGGCGATGCGAAACAATTTTACAAATAGCTTTCCCACCGATCACGGTACTATTTGATTTGTAAAAATTATCAGCAAAAAAGTCGGTATATATAATAATTATATGCTTGTAAGTGAAAACACTTTTTAGAGTTTTGAAAAGCCAATTAATGAAACATTTTTTATTTATATCCTTTATTAATCTTTCTTTCTTCGAATTTGTTTCAAATATACGAATTCGAATTTATTAAAAACTCTGAAGAAATCGACAAAAGATAAAAATAAAACCATCGCTGAAACCAAACTAAATTATTATTTTATCCATAACTCACAAAGGACAACGTTAATAGTATAACAATAAAAATATAATGTATCCATATGTAATTAACCGGCAACACTGTGCGAGATTCTTCTGCGCTTGGCTATAGAACGAAATAGAATTGCGGAGTTGTCAAGATGCACCTATTTTCTCAAGATTTACAAATTTAGCAGGTTTTCCAATAAAACTAAAGTAGCACTTATATAGGTGTTTCAAACACATGGGCCAGTTTTAACACTAGATTCCTTAGCAAAAATGAAGTCAAAAGCGTCATTTACACTTATGTTCTAAAGTCTTTCGTTTACAAGATACAGAGATACAGAGTGTTACAGATTACTTAAAAATATCTTCTTCTTCTTCCAGGTAGCACTACAACCCTTGGTGGGTCTTGGCTGCGTTAACGATTTGCCTCCATCGGTCCCGGTCCGGCATGGCCTCCTTCCAGTCATATACCTGCATAGTGTGTAGGTATTTTAAAATGTTGTCGCTCCATGTGAGTCTCGGCCGCCCCAGCAGCTGTTTCTTTCTTACTGGGTTTCCTTCCCATACTGTCTTGATGTCCAGCCCATCTGGGATTTTATTGATTTGACTATATCCGGCTTTTGGTATAGGTCCTGGACTTTTGCATTCGCCCTTATGCAATATTGCTCCGTGTTTGGATTCTTGACGGAGCCAAATATTCTTCTCAGGATCTTCCTTTCAAACCACTTTAGTAGAAAGCTCATTGTGTTTCGTAAGGGTCCAAGTTTCACAGCCATAGCAGATAATCGGTTAATACAGCCTGGTACACCCACAGCTTTGACACTTGACACCGTTTTGGATTGCATGAAGGTTCGCATAGCAAAGAAACACCTATTGCCACTGTGTATTCGTGCTTTAATCTCTTCGTTGCTGTCATTGTCTGAACATATCGTGGCTCCAAGGTATTTAAACTGTCTGACGCATTCAAACTTATAGGTGTCTATCGTTATATTCTGACCAATTCTGTCCCTGGTTGGCTGGCGGGTGATATGCATGTATTTGGTTTTTTCCTCATTGATGGTGATTTCGTTTTCCTTGACTCCGACAGTACTTCTTCCGACCGCGTCAATGTCCAGGCCAGGATCATATGTGGCTCCTGGTTGTAAATACTTCAGTGGTGATGTTCGTCTTCTTGATAGCCATATCTAGGACTATGTTAAAGAGTAGAGGCGACAGTCCATCTCCTTGTCTCAGTCCACTCATTCGAAAATTCCTCTGTTATATGGCTTCCTACTTTTACGCGACACCTGGTATTGTTTATGCATATTTTCGTGAGAGTGATGATTTTCTGTGGTATGCCTATACTTGCCATGGCTATCCAGACACTGTCACGTATAATGGTGTCGTAAGCTGGTCTGAAGTCCATAAACAGCTTGTGCACGTCTTTATTGAATTCCCAGTGTTTCTCCAGTAGTTATCGGATTGTGAATATCTGGTCCACTGTTGACCTCTTTGGTCTGAATCCACAATGATAGTCCCCAGTGTGCTCCTCCGCATACGGTGATATAGGGCTCAATAGCGCATTGGAAAGTACCTTGTATGCTGTGTTCAGGAGAGATTATTCCCCTGTAGTTGATACATTTCATGAGGTCTCCCTTCTTATGGATGGGGATGATAGTACATTCGTTTCATTCGTCTGGCAAGGTTCCCATTTCCATATGCCTAGCTAGTACTACAGTTCTTTGGGGAGTTGTATATCTCCATATTTTAGGCATTCTGCTGGTATTGTGTCGCAACCAGGGGCTTTGTTATTTTTGAGTTTGTTGATTGCCACTATTATTTCTTGAGCGCTTGGCTCTACGTCTATTTCCGCTGTCTGGTATGTTGTGGTCACTGCAGTTAGGCCGTTATCTGCATTAAGAAGGTTGTTGAAATACTCTTTCCATGTTTTAAGTATTTCCGATGTGTCTGTTATTAGATCGTCCCCATCATTTTTTAGGATACTGCTTGTTATGGGTTTATACTCTTTCTTCACCTGTGATAATTCTTTGAAGAATCTCCTACTATTGTTGCTTTTGACATCCTCCTCTAATTGCTGTAGTATTTTATTCTGGGCAGTTCTTTTCTTGTTCCTTATAAGTTTCCTTGCCTCCTCTCTGCATGTTTTAAATTCCTCTATATTGGCGTTATTATTGTCTTGTAACATGCGCAATCTGGCGATATTTTTCGAATTTTGGATTTGTTCGCATTCCGCATCATACCATTTTTTTCTTCTTTGCCCTGCTTTTCTTTCCCAGTGATTTCTTCGTGACTGCCAAAATAGTTGATTTGAGGGTGCCCCAGGTTGTTTCTATGTCTTCTATTTCAGGAGTGTTTTGTCGTAGTTGGTTTTCCATTTCGGTTTGGCACTTGGTTCGTATTTCAGCGTTTCCAAGTGTGCTTACTTCCCATCTTAATGTACTTCTTACTGTATACTTAAAAATATGTATCTTTTAAAAATCTCGAACATGCTTAAAGTAAAAATCGAGGTTAAAACATTGCATTTCGATATTAAGTCAGTATTACATAAGAAACGTATTTCACATATCATCATATTTTTTACTTCGGTCAGACTAGAGACAACATAAACATATTTTTATAAAAACATACGGCACTGTTTTTTTCAAAATTAACTCTTTCTGCTTTAAAAGTCAAAACTGCACAAACGTTGAATGAGAAAAATTGCAAAAACAGTGTTACGTGTCTCTTAGTTTGCAAAA
>MU181985.1:250699-264387 GCA_016904865.1 Pissodes strobi
TCGATGTATACTCAAAAGAATTACGAAGATACAGAAGGTTCAATTGACTGCTGTGTAACAATAGGTGATTAGAGGATTCCTAGCTTATTTTGCTTTGCTCAAAATGCTGAATTTTTTTTTTGCTGAATTTTTTCCGCATCGAAGTGGGCGGAAATTTGCCAATTTTCTCCTTATTTACTGGATTCCATCGAGAACGAGGCTCCTGCGCTAAGTCTTAAAACATTGGAAGGAATAAGTGGTGTTGCGGCGTTGTCAAGATGTGCCACTTTTCCCCCAAGCACAGATTAGGACAAATATTAATTTTCAGTTGTGTAATGCGCTGAAATGTATTATGAATAAGTGTGATGCAATGTGGGTTTTGAGATGGCAAACACTTTCGAAAACGGAATGCAGGAAAATAATGGTCGAATATGAAACGCCATCGTCGATTTGAAAATCCGATAATACCAACTAAGAGAGAAAACTTGTCATGAAGGAGTGCTATATGAATGGGGGTGAGAACTGAATTTGAAACACACTGTATGCCGCATTTCGATCGAATTTTAACTAACCCTCCGAAATGCCCTGCATTAATCCATAACGCCACCTATCCACCTTGCAAAGCGTAATTAACACCGTGAAGTTGACTTGGCGTACATGCATACGAGCCCGCTGATTGGACTCGGTGCAAATTATGAAACCTTCGCGTAAATTACCTCGCCGCTATGCCAAATTACCCTCCACTCAAAGGGCGAGCAATTATTTCTACCAGAGCCTTCTCATCGAATATGCATCCCGCATGCTGCACACGACCCGTCACTCCGTGTGCCGGTCGCTTTGTTCTCCGCGTTAACGCTTAGACTCGCCCGTCCGAACTCTCTTCTCCACTATAAATTTAAATTGCATCGATTCGGTGTCGTTTCTAAGGGACTCTGGTCCTAGATTTACCCACGTATAGCTGTTATATCGTAGTTGTTAAATAGTATTTTAGTTCAGGGTCGTACGTACATTTTCAGGGGGATGTTCTCTCAAACGATAAACCATATTGGAAAAGTGTTTATTGAATAATTGGTTATCGTTAGTTGACTGGACATGATAGATCAGTAAAGATATTTTGTAATGAAACTGTGGCCCACTGTCGGTCATACCAGTATGGTTAACTCTGAGGTTAACTCCGTAACTAGAAGAGATACAAAAGGTCGGTTAAAATAGACGATCGTTGTAGAAATCCGAAAAAGTATGAACACTGAAACAGGGAGATCTCGGCCACATGTCGGTGTTCCAGACTATCCAGATCTTGGGTCAACTCCGGGTCGCCGACGAGACGCACTGAACGGAATCCAGCAGATTTAGGGTGTGCTTCGGTGCGGCACCCCAAATTTGCGAGCAATATTCTAAGCATGGTCTTATTTGCGCTTTGCACAGCAAAAGCAGCTGCTGGACATATCGATGGCATTCGACAGAGTTTGGCTTGACGGATTACTAACAAACTGCCGTCCTTCGGACTGTCAGCGGCTCTCTCCAGCTGCCTTGCCAGTTCCCTTAAGAATCCATTTCTGCACGTTGCAGTTGATGGACACATCTCATACACATTCGCCATTAATGCAGGCTTGCCTCAGGGCGCGTTAATTTCACCAACTCGGTTCCTCAACTATATTATTGGCCTGCTGACCGAAACCAATAATCCTTTTACAGTTTTGCAGATGACAATACTCTTGTCTCCCAATCTAGATCAGAAAACCCTCTACCAGAGACTTATCACGGCAGTCAGAAGCAGATTACAACCATTAATCAAGATCTGGAGAAAGTTCGAACTTGGGGCGACAGAGATTTGGTCCAGTTCAATGCAGCAAAAATCCATGCAGCCACGTTTACCAAGAAACCCAATACGCTGCTGCGTTGTATACAGTTTTTTGTTGCGAAATAGCGAACCAAGCTTCTGCGAGGCTGATTTTGCGATGTTAGCAACGTGGTCATGCCATGACATAATGCTGTTGACCGAGACACCCAGTACTCCGATTGACGAGGATGAGGGACTGGTCGATCCTGCCATAATCATCTCGAGGCCCGCTGTATTTGGTTTCTTGGTAAACGTGGCTGCATGGGTTTTTGCTGCATTGAACTGAACCAAATTTCTGTCGCCCCAAGTTCGAACGTTCTCCAGATCTTGATTAATGGTTGTAATCTGCTCCTGACTGCCGTGATAAGTCTGTGGTAAAGGGTTTTCTGATCTAGATTGAGATACAAGAGTACTGTCATCTGCAAAACTGTAAACATGATTATTGGTTTCGGTCAGCAGACCAATAATATAGATGAGGACGTTTCCGAATGTTATTTGTTAGCTCGAAAGTTATTTCAATTTTGTTTTCCTTTTGTAATATTTTTGTAAAATAGTTTTTTTCATGAACTTTAAATGGAAAGTATTTAGTTGATAATGGGAGAAACAGAACATTGACTAAAAACATCATATTTTGAAAAACTCCTGAATAGTCCTGATCCCGAAATTGAAGAACCGAAAATGAGATTTAATTTTTTAACCTAAAGTTAATAATTTATTCCCACTGGTTCTGGATTAACTGGAAGTGAGCGTAGAGTTAAGAACCAAGTAGCTAGTTTATATGTCCCTTATAAGTACCATTTTTTCATCCTTTAAAAGGTAACCCTAAACCGTCAATTCTTTTGGTTCTTTAGTCCTGATGGCTCTGTCCAAATTACGAGATGGCATCTTAATTTCCTTTTTCCCCTTGTACGACCGCAAAGAAGTAATTCCGTCAACGCTTTATCTGAAAGCTAAAATCGAACTAATACAAACCAAAAGAGTCTGATAAAGAGCCTAATAAGTCTTAACGGCGCCTCTAGACTAATTTGTTACCTACTTATACCTCTTGACGTTTTTTTTACCTGGAATACGTAGGTCCGACCCTTTTCTCGGAAAAGAATGCCGGGCGAAAAAATTACCCTTGGACAGTTTTTAAAACAAACCTTCTCGAATAATTCACGAGCGAAAACGCCATAGGGTGTTTAGGAAAACAATGCTAGATGTATGGAAGATTTATTATTTAGAAACCTCTATGGGGGGTGTTCATTTAAAGTTGATCCATTCTCAATACTTCTTAAAGATTATTGAATTATATCAAACACTCTAATCTAGCGTCCCCCACTTTAATACCTGAAATGGAATTATCTAATTTGTTATCGGAAAATTTCAGGCAGGTTTTTCATGTACAGTCTTCATACCGAAATTGGGTCGTTTTCAAGATTAATTGACATTAGGTATGCTTAACATTTTGTTTAATTTCTACCTTCATATTTTGGCTAAATTTGTCACCATAAAATTAAATATTTTATATCGTCAACAATCTTTATAACCCTGCACGGTCTGCACTAATCATTTGCGTTATGGACCCACCCCCCACATCTAGTTTTAAAAAAACTTTAAGTAAATATATATTTTTTCGTATTCCATTTATCAGAATATTAAAGTAATAAATCCATATCATAAAATTGAGCCTCGGGTCATCGAAAGTGACAAATCAATTCTTTTTTATTTGATGGATCTAAAAACATAAGTGATCACAATCAGATACTACGCTGTATGGTAGCTCTTAGAGTAGGGAGTCAGGTATTAGAAAACTACCAGAGAAACATTGAAAGGACACTAAGTTTTTTTAAAGTTTAAAGTATATATGTATATATATATATATATATTTAAAACTTTCTACCTTTCTACCTGCCTTAACTAGGGCAATCCTAATTTTACTGACTTCTCTAATAGCTTGTGTTAAAACACAAAGAAACTTAATTTAGGTTATTTGGAGAAGTCTGAATAAAAATAAACTTTTGGCCAATGAACTGAAATATATACGGTGACTAATACCAAAAAATGTTCATGGTAATATTTTTGGAAAGGCATTCAAATGGGAGGAAATTTTGTATAGTTATAAATTGTAGTTCTATATTATCTTCGCTAAAAGAAAAGAAAGCACTTTGTAAAATATAAGCATAAATCAGTGTTGACACCCCGAGGGAAATTTATCATTTGTGGGAATTTTTGCTCTAAAAAAGGAAACGTTGCTTCCAGGGAACGTGTCAAAAATTCTTAACTTACAAATATTAGGTGAACCTTTTCTCTTTTTCCGGGACCTAAATTAACGAAGGTTTATTAAATAACAAATAAAAATTTTTTAAATAATTATGTACTTAGAATACATATGTTATATATTTTTCTCTGTAAGTAGTCAAATTCAATTAAAAAATTTAACTTCAATCTTTTATCCTCGTATGTTTATATAGTTGGCGTCGCTGTTGGTGTACATAGTGATTTGTGTGCAATGTAAATATGCATTTGAAGTTCTTTTCGAATTGTGGTAACATTGTAGATATAAATTGTAAATAAGGTGCTAGTTAGCGAGTGAATGAGGAATCAAGAAAAATACAGGCCGTGAAGATTTTAAATTACAAGCTTCTTGATTTCTGAAATTACATTTAAGACATTAATCAAATCATTAAAGAAATACTTTGAGGGAATACTAGGGGAGTTGGCTGTTCATATTATCATTGAAGAGTTGTCCTTATCCTTTATTATTTATTTATTTTAGCAAAATATGTCTTACAGATAAATCCAGTTATAAGACATTGAATCTACATTATAGAATATATACACCTACACAACAATATTGAATCATATTAAAATACTATAAGAATAGAGATACATCAGTATATCCAATACATAAATGTGATTACAAATATTCACTAAAGATCAGGATACAGTAATTTCTAAATAATTGTTTTCGAATATTGATTCTGATATTGTTTAATTAATTTTTCGTATATGATGCAAATTTGTGTACATGCAATTGACCACTATCTTCGTTTATATTTTGGGAAAAATTTTGTATCGAGAACAAGTTATATTTTAGCTATGATGGTTTCTGGATTTCTTCAAAATATACTATATATAAAAAATAACTATATATTGTTACAATTTATTCAATATACTGCTTAGGTCAATTTTTTTTAATAAATGAATACACTGTTTTAAATAGTAACTTACCATACTTTTTATCCATTCCTCGATCCATCCTGTATAATGCGAAATATGTTTTCAGTACCTGCTTTTGATCTTAAAGCACATTGATTCCAAATGTTTTAGCTCCTTTTAAATATGGATGTACCTAATAATTTCATCTTTTAGTTGGCGGACGCTGTATGAGTTAAGTTAGATTTAGTGAACAAACAAGCTGTTTTACAAATAAATTACTATTTGGAAAATGACCTTGAAATATTGTAACAAAAACCTTAGTTTAAATAAACATTTTTCGTTTTATTAACCAACAAACAAGAGTTAAGATAATAAATTATAACTGATTTGATTAATAAATTCTTAAAAAAGAAATAATTACTAGAAAACATATAACATATTGTTAATTTTTTTTTTGAATGCTTTAAAAGCAATAAAAACAAATCGTTTAGATATTTAAATCTCTTTAAAAATTATACTCAACATTTACTAAATTTTCTCAGATTTTTTAAATTATGTTATAATTTTTTATTGTTTGCGTTTATGTCCACAATATTTAACTGGAGTGAGCTTTATCAATTGTAACATCTTTATGTGTTGCAAAATTCCATTTGAAATTTATGATCGATTTTCTTCCATCTATTTTCTCTATTATACTGCTCAGGGAGTAACCTTTTTCGCAAAGAATAGCGTACTATTGTCACGACTAACAACCATCCGAACGTTTTTGTGCTACCCTATAAAACTAGCCGCCGCCGTGCCGCTCGCTTCCCTGTCTGTATGACTCATCACCCGGCCGGTCGCGAAGTTTCGGGATAGCTGGAATTATCTCGATGGCTTCGTCGAGATCATATAGAGTGGCCTCGGAATACTTCCCGAATATTCGTGATAGATTGGAGATTATATATAAGCAGACCTAAGGCCAATGTTAGGGAGTCGAGAGAGAGTTAGTTCAGTTAATCATTGAGTGTTAAATAGATATTAGTAGTAAAGTTATAAGAGTAGTTTAGAGTGTTAAATTGTATACAGTGGTAGTGAATAAAGAGAGTATTAGTTGAAAATAGCAAAGTTGTAATTCTGTTAAGATCCCACGGGAAAAACGTAACATTTGGTGTCAGAAGTGGGATTGTGAAGGGACCGGACTTGCGAAGTATTTTTCGAGGAAAGAAGTACAAGTACGTCAACGAGACCGTTTGATTAGTGGATTCTGATACAATTTTATAACTTTCTATGGTCAATACAAGGCAACAAACGGCGGAAATGGAGCAAATAAATAAAATGTTGGCCGATTTTATGGATAATTTAAATGCTGAGAGGCGAGCGGATCGGGAAGAGGAAGAACGTAAAAAGCAGATAGAACAGGACCGGCTTCAGAAAATTTTTCAAGATCAAGAAGACACAAGGAAAGCAGAACAGGACCGGCTTCAGAAAATTTTACAAGACCAGGAAGATAAAAGGCAAGCAGAACAGGACCGTCTTCAGAAAATATTAAAAGACCAGGAAGACAAAAGGCAAAAAGAACAGGACGACCGGCTTCAGAAAATTTTGCAAGACCAAGAAGACAAAAGACAAGCAGAGCAGGACCGGCTCCAGAAAATTTTACAAGACCAAGAAGATAAGAGGCAAATAGAACAAGACCGGCTTCAGAAAATTTTACAAGATCAAGAAGACAGAAGGCAAGCAGAACAGGACCGGCTCCAGAAAATTTTACAAGACCAAGAAGATAAAAGGCAAATAGAACAGGACCGGCTTCAGAAAATTTTGGACGGGCAAAATGAGAAATTTGAAAAAGAAGTAGACAATATACAAAAGGAAATGAAGAATCTTCAGGCAGAAGTTACCAGACTAAAAAATCAAGGACCCACCGAGAGCAGGGTATTCGCCACAGGACAAAATATAAAACCTCCAACGTATGACGGTCAAACCTCCTGGACAATGTACAGAAGGCAGTTTGAAGCCGCTGCTGTTGCCAACGGTTGGAATAACGAAGAAATGGCTACATCACTGGTGGTAGCGCTTCGTGGGTCTGCCCTAGAACTACTGCAGACCATTCCCATCAGCCAACAAGGGAAATATGACATACTTACAGCTGCCCTGGAGAGACGATTTGGAGACCAACATAGAAGACAACTGTATCAGGCACAAGTTAAGTCCCGACATCAGAAGCCTGGTGAAAACCTGCAAGAGTTTGAGGCAGACGTCAGACGTCTCATTCAGTTGGCCTATCCGGGAGCAACGGAAGAATTTCAAGAGGAACTTGTTGCTGAATATTTTGTGGACGGTGTCAGAGATCCAGAAACTCAGAAGATGTTACGTCTAGCCAAGTTTGATAACAGCCGTGAAGTTTTGGGTAGAGCTCTGGAAATCGAGGCGGCCTGTAACATTTCTAAGCCAGCAATCAGGGACGTATCCATCAAGGAAGAAAATTTGGCGAACAGTTGTGAACTAACTGAAATGGGCGGCATTTTGAAGAAATTAACCGAAGTTCTTCAGGCCACGGGGAGGTTACGGGAGTCACTAGAAGTTAGGCCATACACCCGTAATCAGTGCTATAGATGTGGCAAGACTGGACACTTCAAAAGGGACTGTCGAGTACAAAGATTCCAGAAGCCAATAGAAGATAGGCCACATAACCGAAATACATCAAAACAGTGTTATAGATGTGGAAAGACTGGACATTTCAGAAGGGACTGTCGAGTACGGATATTCCGGGAGCCAACAGAAGTTAGACCATGTAATCGAAAGGCTATAAATCAGTGCTATAGATGCGGCAGGACTGGGCATTTCAAAAGGGACTGTCAAGTACAAAGATTCCGGGAGCCACTAGAAGATAGGCCACGTAACCGAAATGTTTCAAATCAGTGCTATATATGTGGCAACATTGGGCATTTTAAGGGAGCCTGTCGAGTACAACTACGACCTACAGCTCCATCCAGAGACAACAGCAGTTCAAAGCCAAGTCAGGAAGAGTTGAAACAATATAACTTTAAGGCTAAGCACAGGGAAGGAAGATGGCATAGTAATACAGATGCTATATCCAGAAGGTCATGTGAGGATAATTATAAACATCGCCAAAGAATTGACCAACGAGAAGGAATCACCCCCATTAGGCGAATCAAGTTTAAGGTTGATCAGCAGTGGACCACAGAGCAACTGAAGAAGGATCAGCTTGAGGATAATGAAATAGCACTGCTACTAAAAGCTAAGGAAGAACGTCAACCAAGACCAAGCTGGAGAGATATTTCAACTAAGGGATCTACTTTTAAATCTCTGTGGGCTCAGTGGGACTCCCTGGTAGTTGAAAATGGACTCCTTAAACGAGCCTGGGAAAGCGCCGATGGCAAAGTAGTGAAGACGCAGTTAGTGGTACCAAGGAAGAGGGTAACGGAAGTTTTGGACGAAGTACATAATAGAAAGTTTGGTGCTCACCTCGGAGTTAACGGAATGATTGACAAGATCCGCGACAGATTTTACTGGGTCAACTACTGCCAGGATGTGAAATCATGGTGCCGACAGTGTTCAACCTGTGCCTCAAGTCAAGGATCCCAGACAAGATCCAGTGGGAAGATGAAACAGAATGATGTGGGACTACCGTTTGAACGTCTCGCCAGTGACCGAACGAAGACACGATATGATCTCAAAGCTAATTCTATGGGATTTCAGATGAACGATAAAGTCTGGTTATATAATCCGCAAAGGAAGAAAGGAAGATCTCCCAAGATAACGCCAGTATGGGAAGGACCCTATACAGTCATCAAAAGAATTAATGACGTTGTGTATAGAATTCAGCGTAGTCCTAGAAGCAAACTGAAAGTTGTTCACCTCGACAGACTGAAAGCATACCACGGACATGCAGTATCTGATCGGGACGATCAGGTTTAAGAGGGAGGCAATGTCACGACTAACAACCATCCGAACGTTTTTGTGCTACCCTATAAAACTAGCCGCCGCCGTGCCGCTCGCTTCCCTGTCTGTATGACTCATCACCCGGCCGGTCGCGAAGTTTCGGGATAGCTGGAATTATCTCGATGGCTTCGTCGAGATCATATAGAGTGGCCTCGGAATACTTCCCGAATATTCTTGATAGATTGGAGATTATATATAAGCAGACCTAAGGCGAATGTCAGTCAGTCAGTCGGTTAGTGAGTTCAGTTCAGTTAATCATTGAGTGTTAAATAGATATTAGTAGTAAAGTTATAAGAGTAGTTTAGAGTGTTAAATTGTATACAGTGGTAGTGAATAAAGAGAGTATTAGTTGAAAATAGCAAAGTTGTAATTCTGTTAAGAACCCACGGGAAAAACGTAACACTATTTTCTGAATTTTCACTGTCTATTTTCATGGGTTAAGTCATCACAATAATCATATTGTTCTTTAGGGGTTTTCTTCTTTTATTAATTTTAGTTGTTTTGTTTTTCTATGTAACTTCTCTTCTAAACTGCATTTTTGCCTTCTTCAATTAACAATGTGTTTTAAATGGCGGCTTTTTGCTTGGTGGTTGGTATTGCTTTTATATAAGCGCTCCTTTCAGATGTTTCCTTGGATATTTCTATATTCCTTATCCATCCTGAAGAGTTTTTGAAACCTAAAACCAAACCACAATTGCTAATCTCGCGATTCTTCAATAATGAATCATTTTCTATAATTTTTGTGTATTAAATGGAATCAGTGGCTGTGTCGTAGGCGGCGATAGCATGCATGAATCAACAAAATAAAGACACCATTCCTTGTAAGAAAATACCTTGTAAGGCCTCGAGATTGGTTTTAGGTCCTGCAAAATACCTGGAACAAATTCAATACAGCCGACTGAAATTTTTTTCGGATGGGACTTTTATATTCTCACTGTATGTACATATGTATATCAGAAGTGAACAATTTGCGCTTATTCTGAGCATTTCTCGGTAAAAAAAATAAATGCTTAAAAATTGGGGAAAAATTCAACGACATTCCAAGGTGGAAACAATAAAATCATCAAACTTCAACATCAACATTTGGGATGGCCAGTTTTAATGTCTATAAGTTATATGGAATAAATGTACGAGTTAGCTTTCCCACAATGGCAGTTCATAAGCAATTCCCTTAGGATTTCTTGCTTTTATAATATTAATATGTGCATGATGATCCAAACGAAAGTAAAATGCTTTATATCTCCGTTATTAGTATTAATTGCCAAATTGACTGGGTCTCTCATGATAATTTAAATATACTTAAAAAAAAACTGAATAATAAATTGACTGAAGTTATGCAGAAAACCAAACACCATGTCAAAGCAAGTGTTAGAAGCTCTTGGGAGTGATACTAGTCGGGATTAAAAGGGATTGCGGATGATCCTGGTTCAGACCACACTATAAGCTGTAGATTCCGTCCAAATTAGCCCTGGCAAGCAAAAATATTCTGTGTTTGTAGATAACTTCGGTCAAGCATCCAATTCTTCTTCATTTTGATAATCTGTAGCAAGATATCTCAAAAGCGAGCTTACTATTTTTTTATTTGATGTTCAGTTGTTTTTTTGTATATATGTTTCTATTCGTCTTAAAAATTCCAGTTCACTGTTTTTGTATTTAACAACTTCTGTTACCTCTTTTAGTAAAAAGATACAAAGCAATTTTACGCTCTATTTGGTACACCTTGTACTAGATAAAATGATAAACAATAATTCTAAATTTATTTTTTTTGTTTCAGGTGAGTGATCATTTCCTTGTGTGCAATATTCTGCAGTACGAAAGTTAGGTAAGCTTTGGCTCTATATAGGATACAGGGTGTGTTTACAATCCCTATAAAATTCACTGGATATATCTACATATTATTATATCTAATTTTTTGCTAAATTTTGTTTTTGCTGTTCATTTGCAAGTGCAAATAAAATAAAAGTGGCTTTTTGTTAGAAAGCAGTTATTAATCTTAAGCGTTTTTGGCACATCGTATATCGTGTGTTAGAAATTCGATGTTTGCCATTGAGGATAATGGTAAATCCGCTATGGATATTAATTGGGATAACAGTTGCGAAATTTATAAAATTCCAAGTGATATCCCAAAAAAGTAAAATTTTCATTGTGATTACTATTTTTTTCTAGCTTTATTTATGTGGTTTTATAATGCAAAACAAATTTTGCATTTCCATGGCAGTTTTTCTCTGCAAGGGTGGCCTCAGATCTTTTTATTCCGACGTTTCGTCTTCCGACAGCCATCATCAGATCAATTTTCTTAAATACTTGCAGTTTTATATACTACATGTCTGATTACATCTTAACACACTATTTGTTATATTATACTATTGTATTCAAACTTAAAGGAAATTAACTGTAAAATCTTTATAAAAGTATCAATTTAGATAATAACTTTCGAAGATATTTCTTATAGATAGGTTCAGAAAGAAAAATAAATGTGATTAAACTAATTAAGATGTAATCGGCCATGGAGTTTACAAAACTGAATGCAGATTTAAGGAAATTGATCTGATGATGCTGAGCGGAAGACGAAACTTCCGATTAAAAATCTAGATCTTCTAGCATTCAAGAGGACCACAATTATCAGTGGGAATATGTATATGTATCACATAGCCAGGAAAATAGAAATCAAAATGCCAGTTTTTGTTTTTTTTTGCGAATATCTTCGGAAAACTTACTACTAATTTTACAAATTTCTTGACGGCAACGGCACTAAATTAAGCAATTTGGTTCCAATTTAACCATTTTATCTCTTTCGTTTCCGAGATCTCGTGGTAAACATCGAATTTGTAACATCCTTTATATTCGAATCTACATTTGGGAGTCCCACTTAAAATCAATATGATCGTCAATTGTAGATATTTAAAGGTTACAATATTTATACAGGGTGCGGCTTCGAATACGACCTTTCTGGTAAACCTCGAAGTCATAGAATTCGGAATAATGTCAAACAACCATAGACATTTCAATTTTTAGCAAAGTCTTGGAAAATTGATAATATAATATCTTGGTAATTGAATATTTTAAGCATCTCTGCATTTTTTTATGTTTTTACTAATCCGTGCAGTTTGTTCCGATACTGAAATTACCAATTTTATATTCTCAAAAGTCTACCCACGTAGTTTGTCTAAACAGGACTCGCCAAAGATTGTTTTTTGTTATCAAGGATTTGATCATTTTTTGTTAAACTTTTGCTCGAATATGAACAAAAAAATAATAGCAGTTATTATGTAATAAGAGTGGTAAGTGCTTGTTTGTAGCACGCATATGAAACTTAGCTGAAGACGAGATTTGCAATCTTGCAAGTGTGGCATAGACACAGTAAATGTGCACGTATTTGTCATATTTTTTTTTACGACCGTGACGTGAATGTAGGTATAAAAAAATGAAGAAAGGAAAAGAGTAATTTTGACTTATTTTGTTCCAAATATTTAATTTTATCACAATGATGTTTACAATCTTCATAAGCAGCTATAAATGTCTGGTCAGGGCTTTAGGAAGGTAATGAAATGATTTTGTCTCCCAATCCTTTTAAGGATGATTTTTTGCCGTTTAAAAGATTGTGACAGAAAATCATTTAACTGCCCTCCTAGAGCCTTGACTTCGCTTGTATGGATTTTTATGGGAATAAACACCATAATAGAAACATGGCTTTCACAAACAAGTTTGCCTTTTTTTTTTTCTGCGTTTTGACATAGGAAAAAACACATTCCTGCCATACCAATGTAAACAAATGTGTCGTGTTTTACTATGTAAATACAACATCGCTTATCTCATTGTTTACCTTATACAGCACTAGTGCGATAATCAACTTTGTTAGTTATTTTTGGGCCAATAAATATATTTTTATTTGAATGTTTGGATAGAATATTAGATTAAGGAAAGTTGCAGCGCCCTTTACCAAAAAATAATTCAAGGTCGCATTTAAAATGTTGTGACAAAAATTTTTGTTTTTCTTAACACCCTGTAAACAATATGGAGGTATCATCCGACATATGAACCATATGTTCTATTTAAAACAAAAAACTGCTTTTTGTCATTTTTTTAATGCGCGACGTTTGACAACCTTTCTTGACAATTCAGAAAAAGTCCTGCCTGCAACTTGCTTAATTTAAATTTAGCTCTAAATATTCAAATAAAAAAAGTAATTCAGTAAGAGTAGTTCAAGATGAGGTTATTGAACTGTGCTGGCATGGTAAGATTAGCCACAATTACAAAATTTTATTCTGGAAAACCATCACTTGGATATTGGAGAGATCTGAGTGCTGTTATAGCATGACAGACAAGCAATTCTGTACTTATCATGATACAACATAAATAGTTTTATAAAGTTAAGCACATGTTTCCAACAATTGTAATATATGTACTACGGCATAATGTTAAATGTAGTTTATTCACTATGTAGTCGTGTTGAATTATTAACTAACAAACCCAACACTTTACTGCTGACCAACCTCAATTTTCTCGGACAAAAAGCGGCGAATTACACGAAATCCAAATAAATTTATGATAGAATAAATAACTATTTAAATTCCTATCTTTATGGCATCTCCACAGATCTCTACACCCGTTCGGCTAATTGAACGCGACAGAAAAAGCATCAGGAAACACGCTAGATGCGTGTAACTTGTCACAATTTATTTAATTGTGTTTAACGGTGGTTAGCGCTGATAATTTGCTATATAATATCTTAATATTATGTTGCGTTTTAATAAACGAGCTAATGAGCTCGGTTTTTTGTACT